>WNYA01001588.1:0-34460 GCA_019512145.1 Engystomops pustulosus
TCTTGATGGAGTTTTAAAGCCCATTCAATGTTGTCAGTACCACTAGTTCCTTAATAGAACAAAGAATCCAAAAGTCCAAGGGATATAAAAACTGATAGACCACCATCACTAAGGTAGAAGCAGTAATGAGAAGAGGGCACCATTGCCGAGACTTTAATATTCATGGTCTCCAACTCTCCTAATGGTAAATCAATCTAATAATGTAAATAGCAATTATATATAAAACTCCTCTAAAATTTACTTCAAAATTTCTGTTCTGAAAATATCGGCAATGTATATTTTTGCATGAAAGTAAGTACTGTACAATACTACGAGGACGGTTCAATAAGTACCGTGTTTGACAACAGAGGGCATTCCTGAGGGAAGTTGGTGTTATCGTTGCGTGCTGCCATCTATCAAACGATGGCAAAACAAGTTGCAGACTGATTGATTGGTTAGTTTGGATTTGGCCGCCATTTGAGTAAGATGTGTTCCTTGATTTTCACTCAGATGGAAAAAGAGCGGTATCGTTCGGTAGTTCGCTTTTTGTTTTTGGATGGGGAAAAATGAGAGGAGATAAAAGCAAAGTTGGACGCTGTTTATGGGGACACTTTGCCATCTATGACCACAGTTAGATATTGGTTCAACAAATTTAAACGTGGGCGAACATCCATTTTCGATAAGGAGCGTCCAGGATGCTTGGCAGACGTGGTTACCAAGGAAATCATTCAAAAAGTCTACAACATGATACTCGCTGATCGACGAACGATAGTGCACAAAGTAGCAGAAGTCGTAGGTCTGTCAACCAATAGGGCAATTAATATTTCACATAATAAGATGTCGGTAAAAAAATGTCGGCCTGATGGGTGCGGCGATTGCTCACGGTAGACAACAAGCAGATGCGGCTGTTAACGACGAAGCAGTCTTTGGAGCAATTTAAGCGAAATCCAAAGGAGATTTAGCGTCGAGTTGTCACCGTTGATGAAACCTGGATTCAACATTACACACCAGAAACTAATCAACAATCAAAACAATGGATCTCTCCCGGTGAATCTGCTCCAAAGAAGGCGAAGACGGTCCCATCGGCCGGAAAGGTCATGGCGACGATTTTTTGGGATGCGAATGCCGTCATCCTCATGGATTTTTTAGAAAAAGGAAGAACGATCACTGGACAATACTACAATGAGTTATTGGACCACTTCAACAAAAGATTGAAGGGACACGGGAAACAAAAATTCTGGTGCTTCAAAACTTAAAAAAGTTCAACTAAATGAAAGAGAGGCAAGATGGAAGGAGAATAAATAAATTGGAACAAGAATAGTCCAGTTGCAGGAAGAAGGAATATAATGGAACAAGAGGCGTTTAGCTGAATGAAGAAGGGGTACGGTGGAAAAAGCATGAAGAAGAGGCATAAAAAGAAGAAGAAGAAGCGGAAATATGGCAAAACAAGAGCAGTCCAGTAGGAAGAAGTAAAAATATGATGGAACGTGAAGAGTTCAACTGAAAGAAGAAAAGATTTGGTGGCAAAATAGTCCAACTGCAAGAAGAATGGGCATATTGGAAAAAAAGAGATATAGTAGAATAAGAAGATTTATGCTGAAAGAAGAAGCATGATGGAAGACACAAATATATGGTAATGGCCAGAAGACCTCAGCATGAAGAAGAGTCAAGTTGAGTTACAGCAAACAATTTTGCAAAATGGTCAAGACCAGTTCCAGTGGTGCCAAGGTTCTCATTATGGACAACTATAGAAGAAGTATATTCAATTACCTGGAAACAGTGTGGGACAAATGGATAATACAATGACACAAGAGCTTACAGTCTATGAGGATGAGGGGGTGACACAAGAGCTTACAGTCTATGAGGATGATGGGATGACACAAGAGCTTACAGTCTATGAGGATGAGGGGGTGACACAAGAGCTTACAGTCTATGAGGATGAGGGAGTGACACAAGAGCTTACAGTCTATGAGGATGAGGGGAAGACATAAAGAATAAGGGGAAAAATAAACTAATTTAACAAATAAAAATGCTGCTACTTGAGCCACTCATCAGCCTCCATCTTACATTCAAGTTCAAGGTGAATGTGACTGCAGAGAAGCCTGGAGCTTGCTATATGCTGTTGGATAACAGACGGGAGGTGGACACAGGATGGGTTAGTAAAGAAAGTTGGAGTTTCATGCAGTTAGCGAGTGTTATAGGCTGCAAAAAGAGATGGGTTTTAAGGGCACATTTGAAACTTGGTGGTTGGCTATTAGTCTGATAGTCCTGGGAAGGACATTCCAGAGAATTGGTGCAGCTCTGGAGAAGTCCTGGACACAGGAGTACTTTTATATAAAAGTAGAGATTAATCCAATATCACTGGCAGATCAGAGAGCACGGATTGTGCTGAGATAAGAGAGGTGAGGTAGGGAGGTGCAGCATTGTGCAGAGCTTTGTGGATGAGGATGATAATTTTAAACTGTATTTGGTAGGAGACTGGCAACCAGTGATATATAAATTATACAAAATAATAGACTGATTGATACAAAGTAGAGGGATAGATATATAGCCTGATAGATACAAGTTAGATAAATAATTAAGTGACATCCTCTGTATTAGGAGACGCAGGAGGGTTTTTATTCTATTATTATAGACATATTATAAGAGAAATAAGAGTTAATTGTCTGTTCTGGGGCTGTGTTGAGAATATCACTTATTTGGAAAGCCCTCGTGACATGATCCACATGTACACAGATGTTTTCGTGCAAGTCAGAAGTTCTCCCATTAAGTTTGACCCTCGATAGAAGTTTTCCAGTGTTTCCAGCTTCTTCACCCTCCATTCTGTTTATCCATAGGTTGTGGTTGTGCAATAAGATGAATATGAGACTCATGTCCTGACAACCCAGTACAATAAATAGGGAAACACTAGTGTGTCCTCTAAGGACTTGTTCTCCGTCCAATAAGGTCTCCGCTGGATGGAAAATATCCCAAAAATCACATGCAGAACTTTGTGAACGTGATAAATCAGTATCATTAAGTGTCCAGTGATGGTCTCTGCTCTTCATGTACCTGATGGGATGGGGTATTATAGGGGTTCTCCACTTTTTGTTGAGCAGAACATACCCATTAGGTGTATGTTGGATGTATGTATAAGGCTGGATGACCACCTAAGGATCTGGGGTCCTCCTAGCTCTAGTGAGGGAAGATATTGGGAAGATAAGGACTGACTAATTGGATTTCCACTGCCTTATATTTTGTGTATTTTGGGGGGTTTAGAAGCTGCCAGATACCAGTCTTTTCTGGGTCAGGACACATACACTCTTCAATTAACAATGGAGGACACATCCACTGCCTTACAGGAAACCTGCCACCACGGATCTACCTATAAAACGTAGATCGGGTGGTAGGTGCATCTATTGTACGTGGGGATAGCCCTTTTAAAGGCTAATCCTCTTGTCTCCTGTATCTTTTGCAAACTTTTATTGCCCTAATATGCTAATTTTCTAAAGAGGCTACTGGGGCGTGGAGTAGCCGGAGCGGAGGCTACACTGCGCGGCTACTCCACTCCCCAGTAGCCTCTCTGATCCTCCCACCCGCACATCTTCGGCGCTCTCCCTCATCCGCGAAGCCAGAGTTCTGCTCATGCACAGAACGCAGGCCCACGGCAGCACGGTCGCTGCTCCAAAGCCGGAGCTACTGTGCATGTGCAGAAATCCGGCTTTGGGGACGAGGGTGCACAGCTCCCTGTAGCTGCATGCCGAAGATGTGCGGGTAGGAGGATCAAAGAGACTACTGGTGCATGGAGTAGCCGCTCCGTGTAGCCTCAGCTCCAGCTATTCCACGCCCAAGTAGCCTCTTTAGAAAATGAAGATATTGGGGCAAAAAAAGTGTGCAAAAGATACAGGGGACATGAAGATTAGCGCTTAAAAGGGTTATCCTCATGCACAATAGAGGCACCTACCACCCGATCTACCTTAATAGGTAGATCCGTGGTGGTAGGTTTCCTTTAATGATTATTGTATAATGAAGAAAGAACCTTGATCCTGGGGAGTCCTGCTGCAAGTGTAAGGGGGTGCAGAGCTTCACCTGCAACCCCAACAATTATTGAGAATAAGATCCATGTTGTCCTGATCTTTGGGGGGTCCTAGCAGTCAGACCCCAGACCTCCATCAGATTATTTTGAGCTTTTTCCTACAAATATTGCAACATTGTTATGGTTGCAAGTAGAAGGGAATGTGCAAGGTCACCCCAACAAGCTGAGTTTAGCCATTTTTTTATAATTGCTACACCATGTGGGTGTGAAGGGGTGTGGAGGAGTGTGAAGAGGGGCTCAATCGGTACCCCGTGCCTGCATGCAAGCCATAGCCTATAAAGAAAATCTACCATTTGTTTTTAGGCATTGTGAAGCAAACATACCTTGAGAATGCTGTAGCGACACTGATGCAGAAACACATCTTGTTTAATCCCTGAACTGAGTGGTTTTGCTGAAAAAACAATTATACATTTATCCTAATGAGGCCCTGTCACTCCTGTGGCTGTCCTGACGCTTCTCCTCTTACGCAAATTATCCACTGCTCCAGAGAATGATGTGATCACTGTGTTTTACCTGACAGGCAGAAGTAATCAATCTCTACACCATCTCCCAGCTTCTGTGTATGAGGTCAGGTTGATTAGTCCTGTCTGGACAGTTCAGGAACCTCAGTGTAATGTTGCTATGGTGCTTATGTACTGCAGCCTGCATGCAACACAGCTTTCCGAAGGTCCTGAATTGGCGCACAACTTTTCTCCATTTGATCTCCATTTATCCAAAAACTCTGATCATCCCCACAACGGATTTAGTTTCTTTTCATAGATGCATCATCCTGGTTCATATTTATGTGCAGGGATTTGTAGACTTCCGATGTTTTTATGGCAAAATACAAAAAAAAAAAATCTCAGATATCATAAAAATATTTCCATATATCTATAAATATTTATATGGATATTCAGTGTCAACATTCTTGAATGTTTCATGACTTGAATACAGTTTTATTGCAGGTTTTAGATTTATCACATACAACATAATCCTGCACTTTCCATCCTGGCGGGGGACGTGCCGAAAAAGATAGAAGCCAAATTTTTAAATGGGGCAGAGAAGACTAAACCCAAACAAGGAGAACCCCTCCTGCGAGTCTTAAAGGGGTGTTCCCATTTCAGCAAATTAATGTTATTGTTTGTATTATAAAAAGTTATACAACTTTATAATATACTTTCTGTATCAATTCCTCATGGTTTTCTAGATCTCTGCTTGCTGTCACTCTATAGGAAGCTTCTATGCTACTTCCAGTGGATAGAAATCTGAGCATGGTCACACAGGTGCACGGCTCGTTATATCACAGAGGTGCACGGCTCGTTATATCACACAGCTCTGATTACTCTCTGTTATACTAACGAGCCGTGCACCTGTGTGACCATGGTCAGATTCTATAGATGCTCTATAGAATGACAGCAAGCAGAGATCTAGAAAACCATGAGGAATTGATACAGAAAATTGTAGAACTTTTTATAAAACAAACAATAACATTTATTTGCTAAAATGGGAATACCCCTTTAAGACATGTATATTTTCTCTTACTGGACACAGTTCACACAGTACACTCCAGCTCTCTGTTTTTATAACCTTTGTCATAGACAGGGATCTTTCCTTTAAGGGCAGCAATGACTGTATTCCTCTACTCCTCCTCCTGGAATTCTATGAATAAATAGACAACTCAGTCTTACTCTTCCTCTTTTCAAAAAGTGAGTCCCAACATCAAAAGTTGGACCATAATTGACTAGAGAAGTCGCCCCCAAACGGTAGCCGCCAATTGTTAAATTATCCTGGACTTTCTAAGAGGAAAGGAACAAGAAAAGCTATTTCAGGATTAGTATTTCATCAGAAAACCCACTATTTTTTTTATTCTTTTTTTAATTTAATCACCTAATCTTAAATGAAATCTACCACCAGGATGAACGATTGTAAATCCAGCACACTGACATACTGGTGTGCACCCCCTCTGACAGGATCCGCTCTTCTATGAGCTTCTTATGCGTTAGTTTTTTTATTTTATAATAAGGCTTTAAAACAGTATGCAAATGAGCCTGTGGGGTTTCAGGCTCCATAGATGTTAATCCTGGAGCCCCTTTAGGTTCATTTGCATAATTTTTAAATCCCCTTTTTCTTAAAAAAAAGCATAAGAAGCTTAAAGAAGAGCAGATTCAGTCAGAGGGGGCACATACCAGTATGTCACTGTGCTTGGTGTACAATTCTTCATCCTGGTGGTAGATTTCCTTTAACAGTTGGCCACTTTTCAATAAGGAAGAGGGAAAAGGGAGGGAGCAAGATGAGTCATAATCTCCTGCTACAGCTCCTCCTATTCAGCAGAGCTCAGACATATAAAGAAAGAAGCACAGATAGTCTGCACATAGAGGAAAAGTAAGTAGCAGGACTGCTGAATCACTTGATGAACATTCAGGGATTATCCATAAGGCAGAAAAGACACAAGGGCAACTCGATCTACATTACAGACCAGCGAGATGTCCATGCAAGACATGACCTGTGTATATCTAGTTCCCATTTAATTGAATGGAGGTGAACTACAATACCAAACAAACCCACTATGCAATGTATGGCACTGTTCATGTTAGAAAGATAAGAGACTCCTATGAACACTGGGACCTCTTCAAGATGGGGGTCACCCCTTTAAATAGACATGCCAGGAGAGGTGATAGGTTATGGAGATGAATATGTAGTACATGTAGTCAATTTTTAAAAATTAGCTTAAAGGGGTTGGTCCAAGTTTCTTTCTTATGCCTTATCCACAGGAGACAACAATCTGATGAGGGAGGTCCAACAATTGGGACCCAATTTATCATGAGAATAGGGTTTCAGTTCTTCCTAATGGAGGTTGGACATGCGTTAGACAGCCCAATGGTAGTGACAGAATGAATGAGCATTATGGACTCCGACACCCTATAGATTGAATGGACCGCACCCTATTGAGATAGATGGGGGTCCTGGCACTGATCAGTTTGTTATCTGGATATGTATAAAGGACAGCACTGAAACAGGACAACCCCTTTAAATGACTATAGTGCCTGACGATGTGTATGATGTCCTTATCACCCTAAGGGTTAATCATAAGCCACCGCTGTAAATACAGAAAACACCTGCGCCGCTTCCATAGATCTGGGTCCTGAGTGAATATTGACCCCCCCTGGCCCAATGCTGCGCCCTCCTGATACTAGAGGGGCTCCGTCTGTGTTTGTGTAGATAGCATTGTCGTTTGTCAGGTCACTCGCTGACATCTTGTATGGTCACTGACCAAAGCAAACAGCCGACAGGACAAAAGGCACAACCGTATTCCCATGACACAACAGGTAGAACAGGTAGGTGGTCATTGTAGTCCTCCACTCCCAGGACCATCTGTCTCCTGGGAATTGACGTCCCTGTCACATTGTTCCTTTGCCCTGATAATTCGGTGCGTTATGTGTTTGCAGAGTGGGTGGTCTGGACTCCTGATCTGTTTACTGAATCAGCAAAGTGACCCCCCCCCCCCCCCCCCCCCTTCTTTTTTTTTCGGTTCTTGCAAAATTTTTGCCTTTGACAATACATTAAAACCTAAGAAAAAACAGTAGCTCGGGTCTATCGATACAAGCCTGGGTCACCTGGTGGCAATGGTCTCTGGCTTTATGAGATGTATCCTATAAGGGGGTCTCCAATTCAGGACCTCTGGATAGCTCTGGAGGACCCAACATGTCCATAGCATTGCGTGAGAAGACTATTTATTTCACTAAACACCATGTAATACTTCTTTCATCCTGTGGGGGTGCTGCAGGGAAGCTGAAAACCTTCTCTTCCTAAGATCCTCTGTGATCAATGACCCTATGGGGTAGATTTAATTACCCGGTCCATTCGCGATCCAGCGGCGCGTTCTCTGCCCTGGATTCGGGTCCGGACGGGATTCATTAAGGTAGTTCCTCCGCCATCAACCAGGTGGCCCTGCTGCGCTGAAGAGCATTGGAACGCACTGGAGTTCACCAAGCCGGGCTGAGTGAAGGTAAGTCACAATGCGGCGGTTTTTCCGAATCCGTTGGGTTTTTGTTCGGCCACGCCCCCCCGATTTCCGTCGTGTGCATGCCGGCGCCGATGCACCACAATCCGATCGCGTGCGCCAAAATCCCCGGGCAATTCAGGGGAAATCGGCGCAAATCGGAAATATTTGGGTAACACGTCGGGAAAACGCGAATCGGGCCCTTAGTAAATGACCCCCAATGACACAACAGAATCACCATGTTCAGGTAGGTGGATCTAGAAAGAAGCTGCTCCAGAGTAGTTACCAGTATCAATAAATCAAAGTATCGAAATTTGCTCTACCCCTGAAAGTGTACAACCGGCTTCCAGATACAGAAGCAGGGCTGAAGTTACAAATTGGATTGATAAGTGCACATTAATGGTGCTGCTATATGTGTAAAAAGTACACTATACTGCATGAATAAATAATACCGCTATACTAAACTCCTCAAACTCCTCCTTAGCTATACTAAACTCCTCCAAAATTTGGGGCTAAAAACAAAAGAAGGTGCGTTTGGAGAGCCCAGATAATACATCTAAATTACTTATAACAACAGAGCTTCCCCCAAAATAAGAGAGAATCTATCATTATGGACCAGTGGTTTAGTGTCCAAAAAACTACCACAGTAAGGAAATCCATCCTGATAAACCAGGGACATTACCCATAGATCCAGGCACCGGGACTGTGATATCTTCTTATATTTGTTATCCATGGCCTCCTTCCTTCTAAAATCAACTTTTATTATTATGCTAATGAGCCAGAAGGGCTCCGGGGGTGTTACCAAAGTCCCTTCATACTGTAGCTTCAAAAGCTGTTACTCAGTGCAGGAGCTCTTCCCACTCTCACTGTGTGAGATAACATCAGGCAAAGGGAGGGGAGACAGTGTAACAGGCTGTGAAGCTACAGCACTGAGAGACTCTGGTAACGCCCCAGAGCCCTTCTGGCTCTTTAACTTGCTTATAAAAGTAGAATTTTGAAGGTATGAGGCCATGGATAAGAAATACAAGAAGATACCAGAGTCCCGGTGCCTGGATCTATGAGTAATGTCCCTGGTTTATCAGGATGGATTTTCATGGTAGATTTCCTTTCATTGTGTAATGGGGACAATCCTAATGCAAACCAGATTTATCTTTCCTGCACCTTCTTAAATGATGCATCGGAGGGGTCTGAATGTTCTGGGTGTAAAACAGAAATGCCTCAGGAGCTCTTGTATCAAGATTATGGTGGAAAGACTCACCATAGAAAGCTCTGGGAGATAAAAACAAGCTCCTGCTCATGGAATAGTGTCCAGAAAACTCCTGACAGGTTCCCTTACCTCCAGACCTCATATAAGACTCCTAAATGAACACATATCACTATAGAAGACCAGACGCATAATCAAGACCCCCTACAAACCAAATGTATATTAAAGGGTCTGCCCCATCATGGAAAATGATGTGGCCATGCAACAAATCCACAATGTCCATTAGAACAACGACCAAAAAAGATGCCCCCAGTCTTCCAATTCAAAAGAATAGGAGTGCGCATGCGCGGGCATGACCCACTCACTTCTACGGGACCTCCGGTTGTGGTCCTATGGAGGTTGATGCAATGTTGTGGAATCTTGTGCTGCTCCTTTTATGTGTAGAGATGAGCAGATCTATTGGTTGGTGCTTAGATTTGGTACAAATCTGCCATTTTTCAGTTACCTAATTGGATCCACATCTTTTCCGATTTGCTTAACACATTTCTTTCGAAATCTTTGGCTAGATTCTGCAGTCATTCCTGAGATAAGGAAGGGGAAATTTGGAAATTCATAATAAATTTGTTGAAACAAGATTATTTTAGAAAAAAAAGGATGTTTTAGAGGGTTCTGTACGAATTTCCAGGAAAATTGGCGCAATTTGTGTATGGACCAAGTTGAGATGAGTCTCATCTCATGACCAAATTTGGTGAAGCTTCAGAAAAATGCATCTTGGATGAACTCTTGAGGTTCTCTGTTCTCATCGTCTTTCGGGGTCTCATTTTGTGAATAGAAAATGTAAGAAAACCATTCTGGGACCCCAAGACCAGAGCCTTGGAACAGAATCAGACCTCACCCTCCTAGGAAGTCATGTGGTGATGGTTTTGGGTGGAAAGATGTGAATGATCAGTCCCATAACGAATATTTTGGTTTGCACTTTTGGCCATCAAGTGGATCTTGTTTCAAACTTTTCCACTCCATATCTCCCCATTATGACCATCTTGATATGGAAAGTTCATAGACAAGTGACCTTTATGTTTACCTAGACGTTCTACATCACAAGTGACCTCTCCGATGGCAGACGATGGTATCACTTTACATCACCATAATCACTCGGAACACGCTCTACATCGGGATTGGTAGCCGGGGGGTCGTCAGTAGTGACAATGTAAAGCCATGGATCTGGAGGATGACTATATGCATGTAATAATGATTAAATGGACTCTTCTGATGTATTTCCACGACGTGTGGAGGGCTGATGCAGATCCTGGTGTCCGCTTACATAACGAGCTGAAAGGTTCCTTCTTTGCATCTCATACAAGATGCAGCTGATGAATATATTACCCATCGTCTACGCATGCAGAAGGGAAAACATCAACAGGGTGAAGAAACATCAATATAAAGATTTATGATTGGACAGTCCAGAGATCCTTCCAATAATTGTCTTGCTCCTAGACCTGTGACCAAGACAAGGGGACATCCTCTACACCTATAGGAGAGACGTATCACCATTATCATAGACAGGATTCTTTACTGTAAGAGCAGGGACGCTGTGGACCTCATTGCCACAGGATGTTGTGTTGGTGGGTACATTGTACAAGCTCAGGAGGAGCCAATGGACTTTCTTGAGGACAAAAATATTATGTGAAAAATAAAATTCTTGAGATGGGACATTGATCCATGAAGGGAGTTATTCTGGCAGCCATATTTGTGGTTGTTAATTCATTTTTCCCCACTAACGGCCGATAAGCATCAACCTTGTAGAGTTTTTTTGCCTTCCTCTGGATCAACACTGTAGGATTATAGGTTGAACTTGATGGACCTGGGCTAAAGTATGTATGTTTTCTCTATATTATTGTTTACTCTGCATGATGGACTATTAGCTTGGCAACGAGATGGACTTTTGGCTAGTCAATGGGATGGACTATTGGCTTGGCAACAAGATGGACTATTGGCTTGGCAACAAGGTGGACTTTTGGCTTGGCAATGAGATGGACTGTTGACTTGGTAACAAGATGGACTATTGGCTTGGCAATGAGATGGACTTTTGGCTAGTCAATCGGATGGTCTATTGGCTTGGCAACAAGATGGAGTATTGGCTTGGCAACAAGGTGGACTTTTGGCTTGGCCAACAGATTGACTATTGGCTTAGCAACAAGATGGACTATTGGCTTGGCAACAAGATGGACTATTGGCTTGGTAATGAGATGGATAATTGCCTTGACCACAAGATGAACTATAAGCTTGGCAACAAGATGGACTATGTACTTGGAAATGAAATGGACAATTGGCTTGGCAATGAAGATGGACTATTGGCTTGGCCACAAGAAGAACTGTTAGCTTGGCAATGAGATGGACTATTGGCTTGGCCACAAGATAGACTATTGGCTTGGCAATGAGATGGACTATTGGCTTGGCCACAAGATAGACTATTGGCTTGGCAACGAGATGGACTATTGGTTTGGCGATGAGATGGACTTGGCTCTGATCTCTTTTGATACTAATATTTTTGTGCTCCATCCATTGTAGAGCATCAGTTCCTTCCACAATAGAGATTTCCTGGACTGCATTATATGGAGAGCTCCATTATTCCCTGCCGTGATGAGAATGAGCTCATTGTCTGTGCTCTCGTGCAGGGATTTGAGGACACCGCGCTCAGGACAGCGACCAGACAAAACACATTAGTTGTCGCCATAACACATGCAAGTCAAAATTAATATCCCTGCTGTCATCACTGTCCTGGTAGTATACAAAGAATCTGCATTGAAAAGAGAACGTTTAGAGCAAATCATCAACTCCACAGCGGCAAAGGCGAGATATCTCCAGGACAGAGATAAAACGCTTCTAAAGTCAACTGAATACGCAACCCATGGCCAGCACAGTACAAGCACTCGCTAATGGCGCTAATGCACTTCTGCTCATTTATCATTTACTCATCCACACACAATATCAGTATATTAAAGAAAATATCAAAGGGGAACCCTCAAAACCAAACATGTTACTCATTCCTTATACTAACCATTCATTATTCCAAAGCTGTCAGTGGAGAATAATTCCGATATTATTCGTCTACATTAGGTAGAAATTCTGGACAATATAATTTCCATGATGCACAGGAGAGGCTAAGGCCTGTGATCTGCGCAGCAGCATATCACAGGCAACGAGTAAAATCCAGCCATTGTAGGGAGGGGCAGAGATAAATGCTTGGTTACAGCATGGAGTGACTAAAAGGAATGTGTAGGTACACCAAGAACATTAGGAATTCCGTATGGAGTTTCTTCCCCTAGTCACATACTAGGGGCAGATTTACTTACCCGGTCTCGTTGCGATCCCGCGGTGCGTTGTCCGACGAGGATTCGGGTCCGGCGCGATTCACTAGGATCGTGCGTCCGAGTTCCTGCATGTGTCGCTGCTGCGCCGAGGTCCGCCGGAGTTCACCTGCTTCTTCCCGGTGCATGTGAGTGCTTGATCTTGCGACACATTTTCTTTTTTAAATTCTGCGTTTTGTCCGAATCCGTCGGGATGACCGGCAGCCACGCCCCCCGATTTCTGTCATGTGCAAGCCGGAGCCAATGCACCAAGATCCAATCGCGTGCGCCAAAATCCCGGGGCAATTCAGGGTAAACCGGAAGTATTTGGGAAACCCGACGAAAGTGCGGCGTTCGGACCCTTAGTAAATGAACCCCATAGTGATGAGTGAATCTATAACATCTACGTGCGACTCAGGAGATGCATATTTTCTCTGTAGTCCATTTGTATTTTTTTTGTGTGAACCTGGACTTGGGCTGATGACTGTTTTGCACCACATCCTTCTCCCCCTGCAGCCATGACTGTCAAATTTCTGTTCTAATCATTTCTGGGGCAGAGAATCTGGTTTCCCATATGTATCTTGATCACTCTCAGTTCAGTGCTGGTTATAGTTTAATCTTGACCATCTCCATTCTGCATCGTACTTTCATCTCAGGTCTGACAAGACTACCCTTCTGTATTTGTGATTTTGTACTTCATTGCTATCTCTGCTGTTATTCGGCTTGCCGAATATTCTTCCCTGTTTCTGTTGCTTGTCCAGTAACATGTTTGCACTTTGGCGTAGGGAGGGACTGTCTTCTAGTTGTCCTGTACCATTTGGGGTGCTTACTGTAATTTTTTTATGTAAACACTGAAATAGATGGCACTAACGGTGGCCATTATTTACTGGCACTATGGATATATTCTTCTACAAAGTAAGATTATGAGCTGAATTAGTGGGCCTCAAACGTGACCTGTGCTGAACTACAACTCTCAGCATGGTCTATACTCACTGCTTATGCTATATTTTCCGGTCGATAGTTTTGAAACGTCCACATCATATTTCCCCGGATGTGAATGTTCTGCAGGCTCTAATTGTCTTGTACTGTGCACACTTGTCTTATTTGGGGTAAAGCAAGGACACAGATGAGTGAACGCATTCACAGTGATCACAGCTACTTAGTTATATATAAACTTTTAAAGAATTTGCCTTAGTAACAAATCCACGGGAACAGGTCGGTAAACGGAGCAGAACAAGAACCAACTTGTGTCATCGCAGCCCATGTTCCTTCTTCTGGATTATCTCATTGTGGGGCTCCTCACGTTACCGTCCAATTTTTTATTTGTTTTGTGATATGAAAGTTCTGCTTTGTCAGAGTGAAATGAAGAGATGTGGGGATTTCCTGCTTAGTGCTAATAATTAAAGGGGATGTCCAGATCAGTAGACCCAGTGAATAGAGGAAGTTCTTTGTTCAGGATCCATAACTCTTGGCTGGAATCGAGAGAGGTCTTGCTCTGGAGGACATGTCCTGACACTACGTAATACTTCATTTTCCTGTGGATACACTGCAGGAAAGTTGAGCACTTACAACCAGATTACAGCCAAGGTCCAGGGGTTCTAATTAAATAACTTACCACAGTGGCCACCACTATAATAATAATAATAATTCTTTATTTATATAGCGCCTACAGATTATGCAGCGCTGCACAAAGCATGACAAATTGGTCCCTGTCCCCATGGGGCTCACAATCTACCAGTCTGTTTTGTAGTGTGGGAGGAAACCGGAGGACCCAGAGGAAACCCACGCAAACATGGAGAGAACATACAAACTCTTTGCATATGTTGACCTGGGTTGGATTCAAACCAAGGACCCCAGTGCTGCAAGGTAGAAGTTCTACCCACTCAGCCACCCACTACTGAAGATTCTTCTCAGAAACTCGACACTGGAAGTCTTAGATAAAGAACCCAGAAGTATCCTCATAATTTGGGGCAAACCACATGGTAAACCATGGAGATGGGGGTTCTGGTGTTGCATTGGAACTTAGTAGCTGTGGAGACTACTAAGTGCACTAAGGGCATCCGATAAAGGGTGGTGGGAAACAAACTGGAGGTCTATGAACTCCCCTGCCAATTGTTGGGAAAGAAGTCTAATTCAGATATCAGGTGCCACTACTTGCAAATGGATTACTCTCCGATCCTCTGTTGATCTTCTCCCACTCAGCTGTATTGGTTGTCCTCCTCACTTTCCATGGATCGCTTCCTTTTCCTTGGGTTTGGTCTCCTGCTTGGCTCTCCAGGCTATTATACTAGTCTTTCCTTTGCCAGTTGCTGGTGGTCCACTTGCCCCAACCTCTGGCTTATAAATAAATAAGGCAACCTTGGGGGTTTCAGACCAGAACCACCTCCCAAACTACAACCTTCTTTTCATAATCTTCCACTTCTAGTTGAAACCCTCCTCCTGTCTCTGAGGTGTTTAGATGTGCCCTCAATGAATGAGTCTTCACTGTGCAGTAGGAATGGCTTACGTTAGATGATCCGATAAGTTCTCGGAGACCTCATTTCTCTATTTGACTCGATTACAAGTCTTGGCTACCGGCAGAATTGCTCAGACATCCAATTAACCCTCCGCTCCCGATGCATAAGACAATCTTTCTTCCGAGTAGGTTTTACCCAGTGAATAGAGGAAGTTCTTTGTTCAGGATCCACAACTCTTGGCTGGAATCGAGAGAGGTCTTGCTCTGGAGGACATGTCCTGACACTACGTAATACTTCATTTTCCTGTGGATATGCTGCCGGAAAGTTGAGCACTTATAACCTGATTACAGCCAAGGTCCGGGGGTTCTAGTTAAATTACTTACCACAGTGGGCAATGTTAAGACACAGCCACCACTGAAGATTCTTCTCAGAAACCAGACACTGAAAGTCTAAGATAAAGAACCAGAAGTATCTGTATAATTTGAAGGGGCAAACCACAAAGTAAACCATGGAGATGGAGGTTCTCGTGTTGCATTGGACCTTAGTAGCTGTGGCGACTACTAAGTTCATGTAGGCGTGGTGGGAAACAAACTGGAGGTCTATGAACTCCCCTGCCAATTGTTGGGAAAGAAGTCTACTTCAGATATCAGGTGCCACTACTTGCAAGTGGATTACTCTCCAATCCTCTGTTGATCTTCTCCCACTCAGCTATGTTGGTTGTCCTCCTCACTTTCCATGGTCCATGGGTCTCTTCTAGAGATGAGCGAGCACTAAAATGCTCGGGTACTCGTTATTCGAGACAAACTTTTCCCGATGCTCGAGTGCTCGTCTCGAATAACGAGCCCCATTTCTAGTCTCTTCCTTTTTTTCGGGTTTGGTCTTCTGCTTGGCTCTCCAAGCTATTATACTGTTGTATTTGCCCTAGCCAGTTGGTGGTGGTCCTCTTGCCCCAACCAGTGGCTTATAAATAATTAAGGCAACCTTGGGGGATTTAGACCAGAACCACCTCCCAAAATACAATCTTCCACCTCTAGTTGAAGCCCTCCTCCTGTCTCTGAGGTGTTTAGATGTGCCCTCAATGAATGAGTCTTCACTGTGCAGTAGGAATGGCTTACGTTAGATGATCCGATAAGTTCTCGGAGACCTCATTTCTCTATTTGACTCGATTACAAGTCTTGGCTACCGGCAGAATTGCTCAGACATCCAATTAACCCTCCGCTCCCGATGCATAAGACAATCTTTCTTCCGAGTAGGTTTTTTGGAGAGCACACGGCTCTGTTTCTCATGATAGTTCTATCGAGGGCAGCTGGTTAATTATCACTTCCATTATTTTATTCTAACTGATTGAACTCTCAATTAACCCAGCGTCGCTGTCACCCATGACACGGGAAACATTGGCTTCCAAGTGCGGAATTAATAAGACTTGTGTCTGGCTAATAACAGTTCACTAAACACAGGGAAAACATAGGGAAAACTAGGTCAGGAGGCATCTACCTACAACGACACAATGCCAGAGGGAGCTCAGTGTAATAGGTCATTTAACTCTTTCTCCTGGATACAAGGATCGGTCAGAGTTAAAGATATTGGGGCTCATTTACTAAGGGTCCGAACGCCGCACTTTCGTCAGGTTTCCCGACTATTTCTGATTTGTACTGAATTGCCCCGGGATTTTGACGCACGTGATCGGATTATGGCACATTGGCGCCGGCTTTCACGGGACAGAAACTGGGGGGCATGGCTGTCGGACAACCCGACGGATTCAGAAAAAATGTGAAATTTAAAAAAGAATTTGTGTTGCAAGATCAAGCACTTACACGCACCAGGAAGAAGAAGGTGAACTCTGGCGGACTTCGGTGCAGCAGCGACACCTGCTGGATATCGAGCACAAGGACCTTAGTGAATCCCAGCAGACCCGAATCAGCGTCGGTGAACGAAGTAAATGTGCCCCATTGCTTAATGCAATTAAGACAAAACCCCACAGAAACAAAAATTCTCGAAAATGTTACACAGTTCAACACTCTCCGGTAGCTATGGCCTTTTAAGGGTAAACCAAATGGTTGGCCATTGACTATTATATGGAAACCCTTGACTCCTCATAGAAAGCATAGTCCATAGTCACAGAACTTCCTAGGGTGGAGTGGGGTGAAACTCCAGGACCCTGGACAGGGGAACCAGGATCAAGTAACACTAGGACCTTGGTAGGGTAAGTGTGTTGCTCTGAACCTTCTGCAAGTCAGATTTGGGGGATGGATGATATAAAGGGGGATCCTGGCCTGGCTAGCCTCTCCAATGTCCCTGACCTGGTCCTCTAACCATGAACTTAGACCTTACCAGATGCCTGACTTTTTATCTGTCCAAATTCCTTGAGGCTGCCCACTTCTGAGGTCCTTGGTCACAGTCAGTAGTACTGTGTCATGGTCACCATATCTAAAGATCCTTTATCTTTATCCAGCAGAAGTCAGGGCTCCATGGAAGCAATGGTACTTATGGTATTATTCTTAGTCATCTGTTGTCCTGCGGACAAATTCCGCTAGTCCTAACGAATATAGATTAAACGGAACCAGTCAGCAAGTTTTGGTCCCTAAACCCCCAGCATGTCTCCCTATAGCTCAGGTTTAGGGTTCCAAACCTTTATATCTTACAGCTGTCTATCAACTCATTCCAACATGGAAGTAGGAAGATGATAGGGTTGTGGTAACTTGAGTCCTCTTCATACCACCAGCTGTGGTAAGCCAAACTTACAACTCATATTCCAACTCTTCAATTTCCCTAACTTAGACTCTGACTCCATGACTCTGACTCCATGACTCTGACTCCATGACTCTTACTCCATGACTCTTACTCCATGACTCTTACTCCATGAATCTTACTCCATGAATCTTACTCCATGACTCTTACTCAATGACTCTGACTCTATGACTCTGACTCCACAGTCCCTTTTTCCTGGTCCCTCTAGCAGTGCTAAGACAAATGCAGGCTTTCATTCCCAGGGCCTTATTCCTCTGATCTGTAACAGAGAAGCTTCACTACTGAGCATGTACATAAAGTGCAGGCACATTCATCTCAGCTAAAGAAGGAATCACGGGTGCACAAGCCGCACCGCCAGGCCACATTCATATCAACTAAAAGCCTAGAAGAGGAGGCACAATTCACGCCGACAGGCCACACAGAGTTTCTATCTGCACTCTGCCAACAGTCATAGTCCAATAAGCAATTCTAGAACGGATAGCGGATCATTGGTGTAGAAGGCCAGGGGGCAATGAGTGCAGCTGAGAAGTCCTCACTGGTCTCAGGTCCTGACTCCGTTCTGCTATGTGTCCTGACTCCTGACACTAGTTATATTTGTAGGGCTAAGGACACATACCGTTTTTCACAGTCCTGCTGCTACTAACAAGATACACAAAGAGATGATTACATTTTTCCCCAGGGACAAAATCTAACACTGAGTAACACAGTGTGAGACATGCCACCAGTACACTTGGAGAAGCTACAATCCTGGCATATAAATCTATATGTCACAGTCCTGCTGCTACTAATAACATACAGAAAATGCCTGATTACTCTGTTTTCCACGGCTTCTTTCTGTGTGCGTCTTTGTATTGGGCAAAACTTCTTAAAGGGGTTTTTCAGGATTGTATCAATATAAGATGAGATGTATATATGAGATTGACAAACTCAGCTCTGCTACATCTCTACCTTATTCAGATGCATTTAGAAGTTCAGGCAGGTATCTGTGTTTTCTCCCCCCGCTGATCATATTCAGCCCGTGATGTGCTGTGAGCATTCAGCCTCCCCGGGTCGGCCGTCCAGTCCTAGTCTCTACTTATATAGGATTTTCTCTTATACATCAGGGTAAAAAAATAAAGAAAGAAATATTTCACGTCTCTGGGAGATTTCCCTGTGGTTATGATTAAAATAATTACACTAAAATAACAAAGCCTTCAATTTTAGCTTCTAAATATTTTGATCCTACAATGAATTTTTATATCTTGGCTTGAATTTTTCTTATTCTTGTGTAATGACTATATGAACATATATTTGGTGGGTCAAGATCAGTTTAGAGGGAAGGGTGATCATTAGAGATGAGCGAGTATACTGCTCGGTGTGTATTAGCATACTCGGACAGGCTCGTTACTCGGACGAGTATTTCCCCTGCTCGCGATCGAGTATTAAATTAAGTGAAGAACAGTGTTTTTATTGTTTAATAAAATATTCCAGATGTTTCCTGATGTTTTACTTGTTAGAACTAGAGATCTAGTCTCTTCCTTTTTTTCGGGTTTGGTCTTCTGCTTGGCTCTCCAAGCTATTATACTGTTGTATTTGCCCTAGCCAGTTGGTGGTGGTCCTCTTGCCCCAACCAGTGGCTTATAAATAATTAAGGCAACCTTGGGGGATTTAGACCAGAACCACCTCCCAAAATACAATCTTCCACCTCTAGTTGAAGCCCTCCTCCTGTCTCTGAGGTGTTTAGATGTGCCCTCAATGAATGAGTCTTCACTGTGCAGTAGGAATGGCTTACGATAGATGATCCGATAAGTTCTCGGACACCTCATTTCTCTATTTGACTCGATTACAAGTCTTGGCTACCGGCAGAATTGCTCAGACATCCAATTAACCCTCCGCTCCCGATGCATAAGACAATCTTTCTTCCGAGTAGGTTTTCTGGAGAGCACGCGGCTCTGTTTCTCATGATAGTTCTATCGAGGGCAGCTGGTTAATTATCACTTCCATTATTTTATTCTAACTGATTGAACTCTCAATTAACCCAGCGTCGCTGCCACCCATGACACGGGAAACATTGGCATCCAAGTGCGGAATTAATAAGACTTGTGTCTGGCTAATAACAGTTCACTAAACACAGGGAAAACATAGGGAAAACTAGGTCAGGAGGCATCTACCTACAACGACACAATGCCAGAGGGAGCTCAGTGTAATAGGTCATTTAACTCTTTCTCCTGGATACAAGGATCGGTCAGAGTTAAAGATATTGGGGCTCATTTACTAAGGGTCCGAACGCCGCACTTTCGTCAGGTTTCCCGACTATTTCTGATTTGTACTGAATTGCCCCGGGATTTTGACGCACGTGATCGGATTATGGCACATTGGCGCCGGCTTTCACGGGACAGAAACTGGGGGGCATGGCTGTCGGACAACCCGACGGATTCAGAAAAAATGTGAAATTTAAAAAAGAATTTGTGTTGCAAGATCAAGCACTTACACGCACCAGGAAGAAGAAGGTGAACTCTGGCGGACTTCGGTGCAGCAGCGACACCTGCTGGATATCGAGCACAAGGACCTTAGTGAATCCCAGCAGACCCGAATCAGCGTCGGTGAACGAAGTAAATGTGCCCCATTGCTTAATGCAATTAAGACAAAACCCCACAGAAACAAAAATTCTCGAAAATGTTACACAGTTCAACACTCTCCGGTAGCTATGGCCTTTTAAGGGTAAACCAAATGGTTGGCCATTGACTATTATATGGAAACCCTTGACTCCTCATAGAAAGCATAGTCCATAGTCACAGAACTTCCTAGGGTGGAGTGGGGTGAAACTCCAGGACCCTGGACAGGGGAACCAGGATCAAGTAACACTAGGACCTTGGTAGGGTAAGTGTGTTGCTCTGAACCTTCTGCAAGTCAGATTTGGGGGATGGATGATATAAAGGGGGATCCTGGCCTGGCTAGCCTCTCCAATGTCCCTGACCTGGTCCTCTAACCATGAACTTAGACCTTACCAGATGCCTGACTTTTTATCTGTCCAAATTCCTTGAGGCTGCCCACTTCTGAGGTCCTTGGTCACAGTCAGTAGTACTGTGTCATGGTCACCATATCTAAAGATCCTTTATCTTTATCCAGCAGAAGTCAGGGCTCCATGGAAGCAATGGTACTTATGGTATTATTCTTAGTCATCTGTTGTCCTGCGGACAAATTCCGCTAGTCCTAACGAATATAGATTAAACGGAACCAGTCAGCAAGTTTTGGTCCCTAAACCCCCAGCATGTCTCCCTATAGCTCAGGTTTAGGGTTCCAAACCTTTATATCTTACAGCTGTCTATCAACTCATTCCAACATGGAAGTAGGAAGATGATAGGGTTGTGGTAACTTGAGTCCTCTTCATACCACCAGCTGTGGTAAGCCAAACTTACAACTCATATTCCAACTCTTCAATTTCCCTAACTTAGACTCTGACTCCATGACTCTGACTCCATGACTCTGACTCCATGACTCTTACTCCATGACTCTTACTCCATGACTCTTACTCCATGAATCTTACTCCATGAATCTTACTCCATGACTCTTACTCAATGACTCTGACTCTATGACTCTGACTCCACAGTCCCTTTTTCCTGGTCCCTCTAGCAGTGCTAAGACAAATGCAGGCTTTCATTCCCAGGGCCTTATTCCTCTGATCTGTAACAGAGAAGCTTCACTACTGAGCATGTACATAAAGTGCAGGCACATTCATCTCAGCTAAAGAAGGAATCACGGGTGCACAAGCCGCACCGCCAGGCCACATTCATATCAACTAAAAGCCTAGAAGAGGAGGCACAATTCACGCCGACAGGCCACACAGAGTTTCTATCTGCACTCTGCCAACAGTCATAGTCCAATAAGCAATTCTAGAACGGATAGCGGATCATTGGTGTAGAAGGCCAGGGGGCAATGAGTGCAGCTGAGAAGTCCTCACTGGTCTCAGGTCCTGACTCCGTTCTGCTATGTGTCCTGACTCCTGACACTAGTTATATTTGTAGGGCTAAGGACACATACCGTTTTTCACAGTCCTGCTGCTACTAACAAGATACACAAAGAGATGATTACATTTTTCCCCAGGGACAAAATCTAACACTGAGTAACACAGTGTGAGACATGCCACCAGTACACTTGGAGAAGCTACAATCCTGGCATATAAATCTATATGTCACAGTCCTGCTGCTACTAATAACATACAGAAAATGCCTGATTACTCTGTTTTCCACGGCTTCTTTCTGTGTGCGTCTTTGTATTGGGCAAAACTTCTTAAAGGGGTTTTTCAGGATTGTATCAATATAAGATGAGATGTATATATGAGATTGACAAACTCAGCTCTGCTACATCTCTACCTTATTCAGATGCATTTAGAAGTTCAGGCAGGTATCTGTGTTTTCTCCCCCCGCTGATCATATTCAGCCAGTGATGTGCTGTGAGCATTCAGCCTCCCCGGGTCGGCCGTCCAGTCCATTATTCTTAGTCATCTGTTGTCCTGCGGACAAATTCCGCTAGTCCTGACGAGTATAGATTAAACGGAACCAATCAGCAAGTTTTGGTCCCTAAACCACCAGCATGTCTCCCTATAGGTCAGCCCAGCAGTGCTAAGACAAATGCAGGCTTTCCTTCCCAGTGCCTTATTCCTCTAATCTGTAGCAGAGAAGCTTCACTACTGAGCATGTACATAAAGTGCAGCCACATTCATCTCAGCTAAAAAAGGAATCACGGGAGCACAAGCCGCACCGCCAGGCCACATTCATGTCAACTAAAAGCCTAGAAGAGGAGGCACAATACACGCCGACAGGCCACACAGAGTTTTTATCTGCACTCTGCCGACAGTCATAGTCCAATAAGCAATTCTAGAACGGATAGCAGATCATTGGTGAAGAAGGCCGGGTGGCAATGAGTGCAGCTGAGAAGCCCTTACTGGTCTCAAGTCCTGACTCCTTTCCGCTCTGTGTCCTGACTCCTGACACTAGTTATATTTGTAGGGCTAGGGACACAGGCCATTTTTTCACAGTCCTGCTGCTACTAACAAGAGACACAAAGGGATGATTACACTTTTCCCCAGGGACAAAACACTGTGTGCAAAAACGCAGAGTAGAACAGTGTGAGACATGCCACCAGGGCACTTGGAGAAGCTACAATCCTGGCATATAAATCTATATTTCACAGTCCTGCAGCTACTAATAACATACAGAAAATACTCTGTTTTTCCACGGCTGCTTTCTGTGTGCAGCTTTGTATTGGGAAAAACTTCTTAAAGGGGTTTTTCAGGACTGTATCAGGGATAAGATAACAAAATTCAGCCTCTGCTAATAATCGATTTATTCAGATGAATTTAGAAGTTCAGGAGGTATCTGTGTTTCTCCCCCCGCCTGATCATATTTAAGCAGTGATGCTTTGTGAGCATTCAGCCTCCCGGGTGGCCGTCCAGTCCGGGCCCCTCAGCCATCGCCCGGTAGGAGCCCCGCTCTGCTTGACGTAACAGAATAGTTTGATTGATACTGAGCATTACATAACGCTCAGAGGTGAATGGGCTCTGCGGGGAGCCCTCAGCACGGGGCCAGTCTTCTACAACATCAATCACTGGATTTTTTTTCTTTTTTTTTTTGTCCGACACATCAATCGATTTTTTGTCAACTCACGATTGTCCGAATCTCAGATAAATCTCAGAATGATGACAAATACAGAAAAGATAAAAGATACAGGGCCACATGTATCACTCGTTTTTTCTGTTGTTTTTTCGCCTTTTCATTCAGGTGCACCGTTTTTGCGCCATTTTTGCGATTAAACGCCAAACTAGCCGCTCAGCAAAAATAAGCAGCTTTCCCTCATCTATCTTACCAATCCAGATGTTTTGCTGCGCCTAATGATATTCATCACTTGCAACGTTTTCATTTAGGCGCAAAAACGGGCGCAAAAACACTCCAGCCCGAAGGTGGCGTTATCTGATAGATCTAAGGGGTAGTCTATTATAGTGTTCTGTGTCCGTCAATGGGTGTATGTATGTATCTATTAGAGATGTTCTAGTGCAGTGATGGCGTAACACTATGCACGGGTGCCAAGGTGCACTCAGGGACTGCATAAATTGTGTGGCACCCAGGCACAGTTGACACACGCAGCAGCTGTGATTCAGAAACGAAACATGGATAGTGAAGACAGGGTTCACCTGGCCGGCACCAGCAATGTAGTACTGGACCTGCTCTTCGTAGCAAGGCGGGCATGCCTCCTCAACGTCTTCGGAGACTTTAGAGAAGATGGAAGGGTGATGGGAGAGAGCGGAAGGTGAGCATTGGGTTATTGATGGAGGTCCTTCATTTGTGACTTGTGTGGGTATACGCAGGAGCGGGGGCGTGTATTGGGCTTAAATTGCTGTTTTGCACGGTGCTTTAACTAACGGGGTTTTTGGTGTAATTGGGCACTCGTTCTCAAAAAGTTTCGCCATCACTGTTCTGAGTGTCTGCAATGTATCAATTTATCTATTATATATGTTCAGTTCTGTAATGTATCTAATGTATCTATTCTGTGTTCATGTCTGCAGAGTATCTACTGTAATCTATTATCTGTTCTAGTGTCTGCAGTGTATCTCTGTTATCGATTATACATGTCTAGTGCAGTGAATTTTTCAACCTGTGTGCCGCGGTCACAACTAGTGTGCCGCACACAAGTTGATGTGCCGCGGAAGTTCCCCGAACTACGCTGCCCTGTGTAGAGCTGCCCCTGTGGAGAGCTGCCCCCGTTTTCTGTGCCACTTAACCTCCCAGCCCGAGTCGGCGATCCGCCCATCTTCCTGTAGCTTCTTCACCGCGCGGCCCATGTACGTGACTGAACCGCGACCTACTTCAGGTCCGTAAGTCCGTGACCAACGCGCAGTGCAGGAGCCAACAAAGGTGGGCGGATCCCATTATGAGTGAGGTATGGTTGGAAAAGACATCAATGGTAAGTCTATAGGGTTATTATTGTATAGGAGGCAGCTAGGTCTTTTTTTTTTTTAGTCAAGGGAGGCTGGGGCTTTTAATTTAGAATAAGAGAGTCCTCTGTGGCCTTTTAATTTAGTAATGGAGGCACTTAGGGCCTTTTATTATAAAGGGGCTCTAGGACCTTTTAATAGTAAAGGGAGGGCTCAGGGCCTTTTAAAACTAGTAAAGAGTAAAGGCCGCTAGGCGGAAGTCTCTTGAAGGAAATTGGTGTAAAAGTGAGGGAAGGGGGAGTCTCTATGAGATTCTATGAATTAATTATTAAGGATATGAAGTGGTCCTACTAAGGGTCTTTGGTAATTCAGGTAAAGGGGAGGCCGTGCTAGGAGGGTTTGGGTATATAGTAAGGTGTAAGCAGCTAGGACCTTTTATTAGAAAGGGGGGAGGGCAGCTTAGGCTTTTTTCTTAGTAAAGGGAGGCGCTAGGGGCCTTTTATAAGTAAAATGGAGCCGCTAAGGGCGATTTATTAGTAAAGGAGGCCGCTAGGGCTTTTATAGTTAAGGTAGCAGCTAGTGCCGTTTTTAATTAGTAAAGGGAGGCCGCTAATAAGGGGCTTTTATTTACAGTAAGGGAGGCCCGCTAGGGGCCTTTTTATTAGTAACGGGAGCCGCTAGGACGTTTTTAATTAGTAAAGGGAGGCCGCTAGGCGGCTTTTTAATTAGTAAAAAAATAAGAAGGCCACTAGGTAGGCGGCTTAGTTTAAGGGGAATTAGTCAGGGTGGGGGCCGCTAGGGGTAGGCGGGATTTTTGGTAATTAGTAAAGTATGGCCAGCTAGGGCTTTTAAGCAAATAGTAGTAAAGGATTATGCGCTCGGGGTGGACGTGGAAGGGGCTGTATTTTAGTAAAGGGGCCGCATAGGGGCATTTTATGTAGTAAAGGGGGAAAGGTGAGGGCCGCTGAGACTTTGTTTGTAAAAGAGGGGGTCCCGCGCGAGCGGAAGGGGGGCTCTTAATGTGGAGGTGAACGGTGAGGCCCTAGGGGGTCCTCTTAATTACATAAAGGAGGGCTGCTAGTGGGATATCTTTTACACTTAGTACAGGAGGCCGCTCAGGAGGAAAGGGGGAACCCATGGAAGGGGGGCGAAGAGGGGAGGAGTGTTCTTTTAATTTATTATTCTAAAGTAAGGGAGGCCAGCTAGAGTGCTTGTGTGTGCCTAGAAGGGGAAGGGATAAGCCGCTGATAGGTAAAGGGAGGCCGCGAGGTGGGTTTTTTGATTAGGGAAATGGAGGCCTGTTGGGGTGAGGACTGTGGGGTTACAGGGTGGTAATGTTATGTGGCCAATTAGTAGTTGTTTGGGGCCCAGGGTTGTTGTCTCAATAGAAAAAGTTGCGCGGCTTAACAAAAAGATGAAAATGGACTGTTCGTCTCGGGAGAACTGTGTCTGCAGAGTACTGCTTAGGTATCTATTAATGGTCCATGTGTCTGCAGGTATCTACTGTATATCTATTATATATTCCAGTGGCGGGCAGGTGTATCTATGTATCATATATTTCCGTGTCTGCATGTAGGATACAGATGTATCTAATTAAGATTTCCAGGTGCCTGTAATGTATCTGCGTGTGTCTCGATGATAAATGGAAATGTCTAGAGAGTAATCTGTCGTGTGATCTAACTGTATCTATTAAAATGTTTCCGGAAGGATGGCCTGTAATGTATCTAATGTGATCTATTAGATTGTTCCCGGTGTTACCATGCAAATATGTATAGGTAAGTTAATCATTTTATGCTTGAAGTCATTAGGGGGGTGTCTGCAGTGGTATCTAATGTATCTATTATGGATGAATCTACAGTGTGTCTGTCAGAGATATCGGTAAAGGTTCATTGATTGTGATGTTCCAGTGTTGCTTGGCAGGTAGTGGCAATGGGTATCTATTAAAATATGTTCATGTCTGCAGTGGTATGATAAGTAGTATCTAGATTATGAATATGTTGGTCTAGGTGGCTCAGAATGGTATCTAATGTATCTATTTGACGGTTCTGAAAGGGTCTGCAGTGTATCTGATTTATACGTCTATTATATGTTCTGTGTCTAGCAGAGTGAATCTAAATGTATCTATTATATGTTTCCGTGCCGCAGTGTATCTAATTTACTATTATAATTTCCAGTGTCTGCAGTGTATCTAATGTATCTATTATAGTTCCAGTGTCCCTGCAGTGTAATGTAGTGTTAGCTATTATAAGGTTTAGTGTCTGCAGTGTATCTAATGGATCTATTAATATGTTTCCCCGTGCCTGTAATGTATCTAATGTATCTATTATATTTCCAGTTCTCAGTGTATGTAATGTGTACTATTATATTTGCATAGTTTCCTGTCAGTGTTCTAATGTTCATAATATATGTAACTATGTCTGCAGAGTATCTAATGTATCTATATCTGTTCTAGTGTCTGCAGAGTAATCCTCTAAGGTATCTATTATATGTTCGAGTGTCTGCAGTGTATCTATGTGCTAGTATATGGACTAGTGTCTTCAGTTGTATCTAATGTTCTATTATATGTACTAGGTTCCGGCAATGTGGCCTAATGTATCTCTTCTATAGTCCCAGTGTTCCTGCAGAGTAATCTAATGTATCTATTATAATGTTCTAGTGTCTGCATGTATCTAATGTTCTATTATATGTTCCAGTGTCCTGCATGTATCTATGTATCTATTATATGTTTCCAGTGTCTGCATGTATCTAAAGGTATCTCTATTATCTGTTCTGAGTGTCTGCCCATATCTAATGTATCTATTATATGTACTAGTGTCTGCAAAGTTTATCTAATGTATTATTATATGGTTCCAGTGTCTGCAGAGTATCTAATTACCTATTTATATTCTAGTGTCTGGCAGTGTATGCTAATGTATCTATTATATGTGCCGTGTTCTGCAGTGTATCTTATGTATCTATATATGTCTCTACTAGTGGCCCTGCAGTGTATCTAATGTATCGTTATCTGTTCCCGTGTCTGAATGTATCTAATTGTATCTATTATATGTTCTAGTGTCTGATGTAATCTAATGTATCTATATTGTTCTAGTTGTCTGCAGTGTATTCTAAAGTATCTATTCTATGTTCCATGTCTGGCTGGGCTCTGCTGCTTAAGAAATGAGCTCTTCTGCACAGGGGCTCATGCTTTCTTCTCAAGGTGGCGTTATCTGAGAAGAAAGCACTGAGCCCCTTTGCAGAACAGATCATTTCTAGCAGCAAAGTTTAGCCAGACACTAGAACATATAATAGATGCATTAGATACTCTGCAGACACTAGAACATATAATAGATACATTAGATACTCTGCAGACACTGGAACATATAATAGATACATTAGATACACTGCAGATACTAGTACAGGTAATAGATACATTAGATACACTACAGACACTAGAACATATAATAGATACATTAGATACACTACAGACACTAGAACATATAATAGATACATTAGATACACTACAGACACTAGTACATATAATAGATACATTAGATACACTGCAGACACTAGTACATATAATAGATACATTAGATACTCTGCAGACACTGGAACAGATAATAGATACATTAGATACTCTGCAGACACTAGTACATATAATAGATACATTAGATACTCTGCAGACACTGGAACAGATAATAGATACATTAGATACTCTGCAGACACTGGAACAGATAATAGATACATTAGATTTATATGGTGCCCATACCATCAGCCTCTAGAAATGGCAATCAGTATGAATTCACAGATTGGCTTGTCCTTTCATGGTCCCTTGGGGTCTGGTATTGAGTCTTGGCCCCACCGGAGGATCTCTAGTAGGTCATACAACATGACGGTGGTTGCTTTTAGCATCTAAGCCTCAATCATGGTGCCTGTAGGTTCAGTCATCTTCTTCTCAATGGGGCTCCCTGCCCGCAAAGTGGTTAGTACAGTAGAGTCCCAGTTAGAGAGCCTCCACAGTCTCCTCCCACTCATCCGGCTCCCTCCCTCCCTGTCAGAGCATAAGAATGAATGAGGAGAACACCACACAGGCGACTCACCAACGCTGCGATAGGGAGCCAGTGAGGTGTAATGTGACAATATAAACTTTTAATAAAAGTACTGAAATGATTTAGATGCTGACACCAGGCATTTTTTTTTTTCTTCAGCATCGCCCATAGGCATGGGAACTAGTCACCAGATAAAATGAATTCCTGGTGACAGGTTCAATTAAATTAGGGAAAAGTCACCATGCCCCAGTAAAATCTGCATCACTAGTCTAAGTGATGTATTAGTGGCAACCTTTCACATCCTCTATGGAAGTGGTGATACCAAATACTACCCTATCACTGGCCAAAATCTATTCGAATAACACCTTGACAATACTTTAAGCCCTTTACTAATTCAGCTTGGACCTATAATAGCCATACTTGCTGGTAAACTAAGCAGCCAGTTAGGTCGACCCTAAGCATTGTGAATAGGGATCTTGTAACAATTTACTTGCCTTTTAATTTGATTCAGTAGCAAAAAACTGGAATATTTTTTTACCCATTGGACTGATATCATCTCATCCCCCACCGGGACTTTATCTAGAACTTATTCCCGCACCCCCACACTGTATACTGAAGCCCAACGCCTGATGTCATGGAGGTTACCAGATGATGTGCTTAGTCTCGCACGACACCGGTGAAAACTACTACCCTCCCTCACCATATATACATTGTTACATATATATGTGCCCCCATATGTGCCGGCTGGGAGGAGTATAGCTGCGGGAGGGACATGTTCTGCATGTGGGAGTGACCTCTACATGTGCTTTTCTATCAGGGAGAGTAGTCAGTCTGGCAGAAGTGACCGACACTGCCAACAGTCAGGATGAAGCTGTGCTCAAGTGTTCTGGAGATCGCTATCCTCTACTCAGACTGCCGGGTAAGAAGAAACAATATCAAAATGACCCCAAAAAATTTGACTTCTTGATGTAAAGGTAGCAGGGCTGAATTTGTCGTGTCTCATTAGTTATCATTCATTATATCCGGTTAAGGACACTCCTAGATGCAATGACGTGCTGTGGGCGGGACATACATACTCAGCTCTGTCCTACATCTTACTTTGTACATAGTTTGGTTTTGGTTCTCGTAAGATATCCATTTGGTATATGAGGATGGAAATAGGGAAAATTCATAAAGCAGGGGGCTGATGTAGCAGAGCTGGATTTCTATACACACATGAACATTGTTTTCATCGGGCACTGCTACTCTTGTAGGGTTTTTTTTTTAGATGGACAAAGTATTTATATTAAAAACACCACTGCTAAGGGGGGATTGTGGAGGCACCAAGAAAATTTTGGTGACTAATCGGGTGTGGTATGTTGTTCAATTGCAAACTCAAAGTTGTTATTTAAGCCACCAAGGTCCACACAGCAGGAGAAGTCATGGGACCGGTCGCAAGGGAATCCATGGCTAATACATTTTTCCATTTTATTATTTTTTTTAATGGAAATTTTCCATTGCTTTTGATAAGTGGTGGAACCGTCATTGTCATTTGGATTTCATGCCGATGTGGGCAACATAGAGAATAGTCTAACATGTCTGATAGATGAAAGACGCAGATTAGATATGAAATAGATTGGGATTAGATATGAGATAGATAGATAAGATAGATATGGAGATAGATCGATAGATAGATATAGTAGATAGATATGAGATAGAGAGATAGATGATAGATATGAGATAGATAGATGGATAGATAGATATGAGATAGATAGATAGATAGATAGATGATAGTATAGATAGATAGACAGATATGAAGATTAGATAGATAGATGATAGATAGATATGAGATAAGGGATTGTGATAGATAGCTAGCATAGATAGATAGATATGAGATAGATGCTAGATAGATAGATAGATATGAGGGATAGATAGATGATAAGATAGGATAGATAGATTGAGATAAGAAATAAGAATTGTAGATAGATATGAGATAGATAGATAGATGAGATGGAATAAACTTCACCCTTCTTTTTCCACGATTTCTTGGAGTGCTGCCGTTTTTCTAGATAGATATGAGATAGATAGATAGATATGTGATAGATAGATATGAGATAGATAGATAGATATGTGATAGATAGATAGATAGATATGAGATAGATAGATAGATAGATACATATGAGATAGATAGATAGATATGAGATAGATAATTAGATAGTATGAGATAGAATAGATAGATAGATCGATATGAGAGAGATTAGATAGAAGATAGCATTGAGATAGATAGATAGATAGAAGATAGATATGAGATAGATGATAGATAGATAGATAGGAGATAGATAGATAGATAGATATGGCGATAGATAGCTAGATAGATAGATAGATAGAAGATAGAATGAGATAGATAGATAGATATGAGATAGAAGATAGATAGATAGATATAGCTAGATAGATATATATGAGATAGATAGATGAGATAGATAGATAGATAGCTAGCTATATCGGAGATGGATAGATAGATATATATGGATAGATAGATCAATATGAGATAGATGCGATAGATAGATAGAGAGATAGATAGATAGATAGATTAGATAGTAGATAGATAGATATGAGTTGTATTGTAGTTGTTGATGCCGTAGTGAGGAGGATATAACCATAATAACAGTAGGGGATATACAGGAATGTGTAGGGCTGAGGGGCCGCAGTGAGTGATGCGGGTCTCATATATTTGTGTAGGGGATCTGGTAACAGCTTATCCTCAGCACAGTCAGGAGATGGAATGCATCGATGACCCCGGGAGCCAAGAGTTAAGTGCTAGAATTTGGGAGATGACAGATGTATTGATTTTAGATGCTTCCTCTACAGATGCCGGGTACCAGATGTGTGCAGAGCTGCGTTTGATTCTGCCCAGTATAATGCGGGGAATGAGTCCTCCTGTTCCTTGGAGGATATTCTGAGAGGTTTCAGCCTTCTTGGAGCTGGCACGACTTACTGAAGTAGTAGGCAATCTCCCAGCAATACTGGCCTCCTTATTACATCCCATCAAGGATGCTATGGCCAGTAATACTATAGGGGGCATGACCACATACATGGGGGGCTCTGTGTCTCATGCTCCCTTTGGTTTACCTGAAATTAAATTTCTCATACGTATACATCACCCTCCCGTACCTGGACTCTGCTTAATTCTGTTAATCCTGTACAATGTGTTGATAGAAGAAATATATAGAAGCGGGCTAGGGTAGAGATATAGGGGCCACATGGATCCCTTGTTTCTGTTTGTTCTGTGTTTTTGCCGCACTCGCCTTTGTTTAGGGCCACCCGGTTTTGAGCCATTTTTGTGATAAAACATCAAATTAGCCGCTCAGCTAAAATAACCCCTTTCCCTCAATTCTATCGTTCAATTCCAAGATGTTTTGCTGCGCCTAATGAGATTCACACGTGCGACTTTGCATTTAGGCGCAAAAACAGGGCAGCAAAACAATCCAGCCAGAAGGTGGTGGAGTTATCTGAGAAGAAAGCACTGAGCCCCTTTGCCGAAGAGCTCATTTGTAGCAGCAGAGCTCAGCCAGACACTTGAAACATATAATAGATACCTTAGATACCAGGCAGACACTAGAACATATAATAGATACATTTAGCGTACATTACAGACACTAGAACATATAATAGAACATTACATGACATGCAGACGAGAAACATATAAGTAGATACATTAGATACACTGCGACACTGAACATATAATAGATACATTAGATACACTGCAGACACTTAGAACACTATAGATACATGAGATACATTACAGACACTGACATATAATAGATACATTACAGACACTGGTACATATATAAGATACATAGATAACATGCAGACACTAGAACATAGAATAGATACATTAGAACAACTGCAGACATGGAACATATAATAGATACATTAGATACACTGCCAGACCTGAAAATAATAGATACATTACGATACAATGCAGACACTGGGGAACATATAATAGATACATTAGTACACTGCAGACATAGAAAATATAATAGATACCTGAGATACCATTACCAGACCTGGAAAATATAAAAGAGACATTAGATAAACTGCAGACACTGAGAAACTATACTTAGATACATTAGATACACTGCAGACACTAGAACATATAATAGATACATTACATACACTGCAGACATTGGAACATATAATACAGACATTAGATACACTGCAGACACTGGAACATATAATAGACACATTACATACACTGCAGACACTAGAACATATAATAGATACATTAGATACACTGCAGACACTAGAACAGATAATAGATACATTAGATACACTGCAGACACTAGAACATATAATAGATACATTAGATACACTGCAGACACTGGAACATATAATAGATACATTAGATACTCTGCAGACACTGGTACATATAATAGATACATTAGATACATTACAGACACTAGAACATATAATAGATACATTAGATACACTGCAGACACTAGAGCATATAATAGATACATTAGATACTCTGCAGACAGGAGCTGCAGACTCTATTTACAGTTCATCACCTTCTATTTACAAAATATTCTGCAAAACCCTGAGCTCACAGCAAGAGCAAGAGAAGTTTGCACAAGTTTGCAGATACTAAAAACAAGTGTCCCCCATGTAATTCTGCACAGTGTCTGAGGGGGATATTGTGCAGAATTACAGGGGTGCAGCAGGAGACCAGCACTGGGGGATCCCCTCCAGGAGAAGCCCCTGCTGAGGAGGTCACTGGGTGCTGGGTGTCACACACCTGGGTGCTGCTGTGAGTGTTATCTTCATTCTGGGCTGTGGGAGAAGCAGAGAGGAGCTTGTAGCAGGATGACATGTAACTGCCTGAATCTAACATTGCGTCTAAACTGCGCCTAAACTGTGTTAAAGTAAAGTGATTAATAAGAGGCAGAAAATATACTTATCACAGATGGTTGTAGCTTGTGATAATTCTGGCAAAACCGTGCGCCAGAATTTAGGCGCAACTACTACACTTAGGCGCACAAAAGTGATAAATGTGGCCCTATGTACAATCAGCTCAGCCCCTCCTGCTCTATAACATGCTGCCTGCAGATAGGACACTATGTACAATCTGCTCAGCTCCTCCTGCTCTATAACATGCTGCCTACAGATAGGACACTATATACAATCTGCCCAGCTCCTCCTGCTCTATAACATGCTGCCCGCAGATAGGACACAATGTACAATCTGATCATCTCCTCCTGCTCTATAACATGCTGCCCGCAGATAGGACACTATGTACAATCTGCTGAGCTCCTCCTTCTCTCCAACATGCTGCCTACAGATAGGACACTATGTACAATCTGATCATCTCCTCCTGCTCTATAACATGCTGCCTGCAGATAGGACACTAAATGGGAGTTCACAGGACATCCTGACATCCTATAGTTGAGGAGTGAAGAAGATGAGGTTCTGGAGGATCCATATGGAATTTTAAAAAATGACTTACCTGCTATTGTAGCACAGGCAGCAGAGATAAAGCAGACTAAGCAGAGGATAAGGAGCTGGGCCATTGGAATAAGCCAGGGGGTGATGCTCCAGTGAGGATCACATCCTACCCACAGGCTTATATAGGCATCAGCATGCACAGGGCGATGTGCAGAGTCATCCAGTGACGCAGGTTCATACTATTATATGATCACTGGACCAGGACCAGGAGGTCAGTGCAGAAGCTTATACCTACATCATCCACCTGGGAAGGGAA
>WNYA01001588.1:34566-66872 GCA_019512145.1 Engystomops pustulosus
ATACATTAGATACACTGCAGACACTAGAACATATAATAGATACATTAGATACTCTGCAGACACTAGAACATATAATAGATACATTAGATACACTGCAGACACTAGAACAGATAATAGATACATTAGATACTCTGAAGACACTAGAACATATAATAGATACATTAGATACTCTGCAGACACTAGAACATATAATGGATACATTAGATACTCTGCAGACACTGGAACATATAATAGATACATTAGATACACTGCAGACACTGGTACATATAATAGATACATTAGATACACTGCAGACACTAGAACATATAATAGATACTTTAGATACACTGCAGACACTGGAACATATAATAGATACATTACATACACTGCAGACACTAGAACAGCGATGGCGAACCTATGGCACGCGTGCCACAGACGGCACGCAAAGCCGTTTCTGTTGGCACGCGTACCGTCGCCGGTAAGCCTCTGCCCGCTGCCCGTAAAAGTTTGTCTATGTGAGCGGCGGAACTATGCGCCGCTCCATAGACAGAACTGCAGAGTTTTCGCGCATGCGCAGTATTTATTGCTGACTGACAGGGAGCGCTGACTGAATTTCCGCTCCCTTAGAACCAGGGGCGCACCTGCGCCTATGCTGCGCTGGAAATCCCCGCCCGTACTACGTGCGCCCGCCTGCCGGCCAGCCTGTGCCGCCACCATGGCTGACACCCCATGCATGCCGGCTGGCAAATCCTCTTTCCCGCTCTGCTCTGCTCCCTCCCGGTCTGCTTCGCACTGCTCTGCTCCCTCCCTGTTCGCTCTACTGTGTCCTGGTCCGCTCCGCACTGCTCTGCTTACTCTGTCCCGTTCCGCTCCGCTCCCCCCTCTCCTCCGCTCCGTAGCCCCCCTCTCCTCCGCTCCGTAGCCCCCCTCTCCTCCGCTCCGTAGCCCCCCTCTCCTCCGCTCAGCTCCCCAACCTCCGCTCCAGGTGGGAGTGCAGAATGCATACAGCGTAACCTGCATGCATTCCTGGAGAACCTTCCTGTAGAATAAAAGAAAATAAAGTAAGTTTATCTGTGTATATGTATGTAATGTGTATATGTATGTAATGTGTGTATGTTATGTCTATGTGTATGTAATGTGTATGTAATGTGTATATGTATGTGATGTGCATATGTGGGTGTATGTGTATGTATGTGATGTGTATATGTATGTGATGTGTATATGTATGTGATGTGTATAAGTAGGTGTTTATATGTGTATACATATACATATATATACACACACACACATATATATATATATATATATTCTGTATGTATTTTATACTACATGGTGATAAGCTGTATGCATTTTATACTACATGGCGATAAGCTGTATGCATGTTATACTACATGGCGATAAGCTGTATGCATTTTATACTACATGGCGACACGCTGTATGCATTTTATACTACATGGCGATATGCTGTATGCATTTTATACTACATGGCGACACGCTGTATGCATTTTATACTACATGGCGACAAGCTGTATGCATTTTATACTACATGGCGACAAGTTGTATGCATTTTATACTACATGGCGACAAGTTGTATGCATTTTATACTACAAAGCGGTATGCTGTTGATAGTGTTTTTATTGTAATACAAAAGATTGTAACGTTTGAGCTATGTTTTCTTAATTAAAACCTTGTTATTCTAGTTACATTTTTGTGGTGGCACTTCACTTCAAGTCAGAAGGGTTTGGGTTGCATTTTGGGCACTCGGCCTCTAAAAGGTTCGCCATCACTGCACTAGAACATATAATAGATACATTAGATACTCTGCAGACACTGGAACATATAATAGATACATTAGATACTCTGCAGACAGGAGCTGCAGACTATTTACAGTTCATCACCTTCTATTTACAAAACATTCTGCAAAACGCTGAGCTCAAAGCAAGAGCAAGAGAAGTTTGCACAAGTTTGCAGAAGTTTGCAGATACTACAAACAAGTGTCCCCCATGTAATTCTGCACAGTGTCTGAGGGGGATATTGTGCAGAATTACAGGGGTGCAGCAGGAGACCAGCACTGGGGGATCCCCTCCAGGAGAAGCCCCTGCTGAGGAGGTCACTGGGTGCTGGGTGTCACACACCTGGGTGCTGCTGTGAGTGTTATCTTCATTCTGGGATGTGGGAGAAGCAGAGAGGAGCTTGTAGGAGGATGACATGTAAGTGCCCGAATCTAACATTGCGCCTAAACTGCGCCTAAACTGTGTTAAAGTAAAGTGATTAATAAGAGGCAGAAAATATACTTATCACAGATGGCTGTAGCTTGTGATAATTCTGGCAAAACAGTGCGCCAGAATTTAGGCGCAACTACTACACTTAGGCGCACAAAAGTGATAAATGTGACCCATTGTGTAGACATACAGTATATACACATCACAGATACAGCATATATACATCACATATATGCTATATACATATTATGTTGCACAATGTATATGTATATAATGGTGTTCATTCTTTTGTCAGGTTGGATGATAGAGCCCCCTGACACTGTGGGCCCCATAGCAGCATCTATGGCTGCTACCACTGTAGTTAGGCCCCTGGCAGCAGCATTGCCGAGTATTGTAGATTTTCACTGTTGGTTGTATCTCGGTTGGGCCTAGTAGTACACAGAGGCTTAGAGCTTGTTATTAGGCCTCATGGTTGCCATGGCAACCCCACAGAACCACTTAATGTTTTGGGAGGATTTGGGGTCCTTAGTTCTAGGTTTGATAAGCCGGAGGGACATGAGATAGTTATATGTGGTGACATTGTACATGATGTACAACCAGGGCCGTTTAATTGCTCTGGGCGAGGCGTGCGACTACCCGGATCACCAGATATCCATCAATAACATATACGACCATCCAACTAAAGGGGCATATCCAAAGGGGGGAAGTCACTAACCGTTTTCTTAATACCCCCGGGATCTTGCCGGTCGGCATTCTGGGAAGCTATAGATGGTTGATGAGTTTCCTGGGAATGTATAGAATAAAAACAAGAAGCATCTTATATATAGCATCATATATAATGCCAGATGATGATGACGAGTGAAGTCTAGACCCTGTCCAGGGTATATATGTACACAGTATATATAACATAGCTGGAGAGGTAGTGGGATATAGCATATGGGGTATAGGTACAGTAGAAAGCTGCCTCCTGCTGACCACTGCCCAAAATAACAAGCAAATCTTTGGTCCCCAAATAGGAATAAGGTTAATTTAGTACTAAAAAAATCTACTGATTAATCCAGGGCTGATGGTACTGAGGGTCCATAATCTACCCAGGACCAGCGCATGTCCATGTAGCACAAGTATCAGAATCATATTGTAAAGTAGCAGCATGTAGTATCAACCCACCTTTACTTATAAACCATATTTAGTAGTAGATTTTTTTTTAATAGTAAAAACTATTAATTTATTACTACAGGCGGTCCCCTACTTCAGAACACCCGACTTACAGACGACCCCTAGTCACAAACAGACCTCTGGATGTTGGTAAGTTACTGTACTTTAGTCCTAGGCTACAATAATCCTCTATAACAGTTATTAAAGGTGTCTGCGATGAAGCTTTAGTGTTAATCCGGGTTTTTATGACAACCCAACATTTTTAAAATCCAATTGTCACAGAGACCAAAAAAAAATTTGGCTGTAGTTACAATTACAAAGTATACAGTTTCGACTTACATACAAACTATCATTTATTTATTTTTTAATCAGATCACAAAGTGACTGCTGCCATCTAGTGCTCATCCAAGGAAATGCAGCACAGGATTCTTCCACTTTCCAAGACATATATACATGCACACGGTGGTTTTCAGTAATGTAGAACTGATATATAGATAATGAATTTATATAGTAAAATTGATCAATGAACCAATGAAAAAGTAAATCCGTGGTCTGGCAGTGATAAATGAATAACACAACAGCTACATATATACCGTATATATACTCGTGTATAAGCCGAGGGGACGTTTTTCAGCACATTTTTTGTGCTGAAAAACTCGGCTTATACACGAGTATATATACGGTATGTACTTTTTTTTGTGTTTTATATACTTTATTTGCACTTTGTGTAACTGGGGAGATTATGGGACGTTTTATTTATTTAACTATTATTATAAAATGACTTAAATTTTTTTTTTTTTTTTACATTTTCCACCTTTTGGCTTGAACAAGTGTTAATCTGATCGCTTGTTCAACCCTTTACATTGCAATACACTTGTATTGCAGTGTACAGTGAAAGTAACTGCGCATGCTCAGTTACATACAGCCGGGTCCAGCTAGGAGGCGGAACCCGGCGGGGTGAGAAGCCAGCAGCCTCGCGGCACCCGCTGGTGGGGACACTTACACGCCGTGATTATTCTTGACCGTGGCGTGGAAGAGGTTAAACACCCGGGATCAGAGTTTTTCCAATTCCGGGTATTAGTGCCGGGTCTGGGCTTTGATATCACAGCCCGACACCGGCACCAGACTGACCCGATGTCCCTAAATCTTATAAAAAGGCCCTAGCAGCCTCCCTTTACTAATAAAAAGGCCCTAGCGGCCTCCCTTTACTAATTAAGAGCCCCTAGAGGCCTCCCTTTACAAATTAAGAGCCCGTAGCGGCCTCTTTTTACTAGTTAAAAGGCCCTAGAGCCCCCCCTTTACTAATTAAAAGGTCCTAGAGCCCCCCTTTACTAATTAAAAGGCCCTAGAGGCCTCCCTTACTAATTAAAAGGCCCTAGAGGCCTCCCTTTTCTAAATAAAAAGCCCCAGCCTACCTTTACTAATAAAAAAAAAGACCCTAGCTACCTTCCCTATACAAATAATAACCTTATATACTTACCCTTGATGTCTTCTGTGATGTGCTGTGAGCATTCAGCCTCCCCGGGTCGGCCGTCCAGTCCGGGCCCCTCAGCCATCGCCCGGTAGGAGCCCCGCGCTGCTTGACGTAACAGAATAGTTTGATTGATACTGAGCATTACATAACGCTCAGAGGTGAATGGACTCTGCGGGGAGCCCTCAGCACGGGGCCAGTCTTCTACAACATCAATCACTGGATTTTTGCCTTTTTATTTTTTTGTCCGACACATCAATCGACTTTTTGTCAACTCACGATTGTCCGAATAAATCTCAGAATTATGACAATTACAGAAAAGATGGTGACAAAATATAAAAGATACAAAGTATAAAAGATGTTTGTAATGTTGTGTACAGAAAATAATATTCAACTGAATTGCTTGGTCATAAAATGTGTTGTGTTTTTGTCGTTTTTTTGTCCATTTTTTCTGATTACCGGGGAGCAGTGCATTGTGGGAGCTCCTTTGTCAGTTAGAGATCAGTTGTTAGGTCACATGTCTGACAGGGGGTGGAGCTATAGGGGTGTCATCATAATAATGGAAATTTGTCAAAATCTACATAAAATGTATAACATTGTTTCTGCTCCGTCTACATCCAAAGCTAAATTTCTACTGGTATCCTGATCATGAAGAGCAGTGCATTGTGGGAGTTCCTGTGTTACACGGTTCGGGATCATTTGTTTGGTCACATGTCTGACAGGGGGTGGAGCTGAGTGTCTGAATAAATTCGATGGGAGACACTCAGAGCAAAGTTATGAAGGAATGCAATGCAGAAAGGCAACAGCAGTGTGAGGTCACGCCCACAATGCACTTGGAGAAGCTACAATCCTAGAATCCAACTGCATTTTTCACAGTCCTGCTGCTACTAGCAACATGCAGAAAGGTATGATTACACAGCTCTCTGGCTACACATAGTATGGGCCACAGCAGTGTGAGGACACATCCCTACAATCTTGGAATATACATTTTTTACAGTCCTGCTGCTACTAAAATCATACTAAAATCATAACACATCTCATTGACAATATCTAACTATGACTGAAGAGAGCACAGAGCAAAGAAGTGTAAGGAAACAACCCTAGTGCACTAGGAGAAGCTACAATTCTGGAATATAAATCCCTATTTCACAGTTCTGCTGCCACTAACAACATACACAAAGGTTTGATTGCACATCTCTCCAGGGACATTTGTGCTGCATTGAGCACAAAGCACAGCAGTGTGAGGACTCACACCCAGTGCACTTGGAGAAGCTACAATCCGGGAATATAAATTCATATATCACAGTCCTGCTGCTACTAACAACATACACAAATGTATGATTATACATCAGTAGGGACAATACCAAACTCCGGCTACAGAGACCACATAGTACAGCAGTGTGAGGATATGTTTCCAGTCCACCTACTCCAGCTACAAACCTGGAATATGAATCCATATTTCACAGTCCTGCTGCTACTAACAACATGCACAAAGGTCTGATTACACATCTTCCCAGGGACAATACCTAATGACCAGAGACCACATAGCACAGCAGGGTGAGGATCTTTCTCCAGATTTCTCCAGATAAACCAACTCCAGCTACAATCCTGGAATACAAATCCATATATCACAGTCCTGCTGCTATAGGATCATTTTTAGCACAATTTAAAGGAAACAATTCTCTGTTCCTTCCGCCGCTTCGGCTCTGCTACATCATTACATCTGCGTTTGATATTGTGCATTGAATAAGTTGCATATTTTGTTACTGAGTTACTGTTCCTTGAAATATTCATGTTTCATCTTCTCGAGTTCTTGGTTACGACACAGAAAAAGCAAATATTCGGCGCTGGGGATCCCACGAGGTGTCAGCAGGTAGAGCGAGGAATAAATCCGAGCATTCATTAACAGACAGCAGCGACGCGCCAATCACGCTCTGTAATTTTCTCGGTCACAATTGGCTTTTATGAAAAGGTCGGAGTCTCGGCATACCTGGTGCCAATGGAACGGAACAGAATGAGTACACAGGGATTAGCGCTCCATGGATCAGCGTTCCCGCGCTCCCGCCATTGTGGCTTTGAAGTATTCAATGTAGCAGTGGAACATTCCTTCCTACAAGAAAAACCCATTAATTATTGGGGGGGGTGGATAATAAATAGCGGCGGCCGCCGAGCCGCCAAACCCACACGGGCAAACATCTTTTTTAGTCATAAAACCAAAATAAATGGAAGATGCGGATTTGCTGAAGAAACACACACACACAACTGCGGACGCAGTGTACGGTCGTAAATCGTATCGTGGTGCGGCGAGGGGACGGCCACCTCTCGCTTTCTGGCAGTGCTGCTGGTGGGAAGGGATAATGGGGCTGATTTATGGAGAATGGCAGCAGATGGCAACGATTACCAAGGCTCATCCATTCAGTATCATCCGGGGGCGCTGCCAGGAGCCCCCCCTTCATAATTTGGAATGATTGCGTAATACTCCAGAATGTGAATGAGGTTTCGCGTTACGATGACCCTTTCCTTCCTTTGTTAAATAATGAGGCAGAATTCAAGGTCTTTTATCGCTTGTGTTGATATCAGGTCCTATAAATTTCCCTCCTAGAAGGGATTGGTGCAAGCAGTAGAGGATTATATTATTGACGCCCGGGGCCCAAGGCTTCTAGAGGGCCCCTGACCACCTAAACCAATTGCCAAGTTTGATACTTCCATGTATTGCACTGGGCATACCTGGGCAAGTGACGAGGCCCAGAGCTGCTGGGGGGCCCACATAATGCTGTACATAAGGAATCCATGGGGGTAAGGGGGGCTTTATCCAATGAATCTATAAAGGGTGAGGGGGGCTGTTGGGATAATAAACTAGGGAATATTTTATGGAACAGGCAACTGTTTCAGTTTCTGAATTTTTAATGCCGCCACATTTGTTCACTGCAAAGGGGCCCACTGCGGCTCTGTCACCCAGGGGCCCACTGCGGCTCTGTCACCCAGGGGCCCACTGCGGCTCTGTCACCCAGGGGCCCACTGCGGCTCTGTCACCCAGGGGCCCACTGCGGCTCTGTTGCCTAGGGGCCTAATGATACCTGGAGCCGACCCTGCCTGTACAGGTAATAAAGAGAAGGACTTCCAGGCATGAAATCCTCATGCTTCCAACACAAAGGTCCTCAAAATGCAGCGATAAATTGGACAGAAAGGACCTCTCCAGGTATATTGATTCTAATACCATCAAAAAATTCGACTTGTAATAGCCGACAATTTTTATACAGCCCCGAGCCCAGGCTATCTCAATCCACCCCTGGGTGCAGGCAGTCAACATAATCCTCATTGCTACCTCCAACCCAGCTGGACAGTAAGACAAACCACAAGACACCAGGGATGATGGAATACTTAGCCACACACCTGACTACTATACCTCCAGCTATCCACTGTAATGTACGGGCAATATGTAGGGCTATTGTTTGGCTACTTGTTAGAAAGGATTATTAGGCAGTGGCCGGACTGTGTCGCCTTAGACTGCGGGACAGTTTTTAGGTCATCGTCTAAGTGGCCTCTCTGGTTTTCCACTTTAACCCTCTACTGTTTCTGCCTTTTGAGATGGTCACTCTATAGTTGATGGACTTTGGTGCAGGAAGGTTCTTAGATTGTTGCCTCTTGAGGAATTTGGATGGAGGAAGGTCACTAGACCTCTTGTGATGGTCCCACTAAAGGTGGTGGATTTTCATGCAGGGATCTCATGGCTATCTCACATTATGGTTCCACAATGGGTGGGTAACTTTGATCCAGGAAGGTCACTAGGTCGCCACCTTTGGAGATGGTCCCACTATAGGCGACAGACTTTGGTGCCGGAGTGACACCTGGTTGCTGCCTCTTGAGATGGTACCAATATGGGTTATGGTGGACCTAGGGCAACGCTTTACAAATGAGTTGCCTACATGTATCTGTGTCTCATATCTATCTATCTATCTATCTATCTATCTCCAAATGTATGATTATCATCTCTATGGACAATACCAACTCCGGCTACAAGACCAACATCACGCACAGCAGTGTGAGGATTGTTTCCTATCCACCACTTCGCCCTATACCGACCAGGAATATTATCCATATTTCACCACAGTCTGGTGCTAACTACCAACATGCACAAAGGTCTGATTTTCACATCTCTCCAGGAAGAAAGCCTAATCCAGCTACAGCTGAGCCACATACCACATAAGTTGGGGATTATGTTTCCAGACATCTCTGTGTTTTGTGCGTGGTTGTTTCCGTCCGTGTCCTCCGTTTTCCCTCCCTACACTCCAAATCATACTGGTAGGGTTGATAGATTGTGAGTCCCATTGGGGACAGTACCGGATTTGGCAAACTCTTGTTCCGGCCGCTGCGTAATCTGTGTGCGCTATATAAATAAAGAATTATTATTCTTATTAGATCAACGAACTCCAGCTACCATTCCTGGAATACAAATCCCTAGATCACTATCCTGTCTTGCTACTACACCCAACATGCCATGGTTCAATTAGCACATCTTCGCAGGGACAATACCGTAATGACCAAGACCACATAGCACAGCATGATGAGGGATGCGTTCTCCAGGATTTTCCCTATAAACCAACTCTACCCGGCTACAATCCTGGAATTTAAATTTAATATATCAGTCCTGCGTCGTATAGGATCCATTTTTAGCACAATGTGACATGGCAAATTCCTGTTCCTTTCCTTCCGCCTGCTTTCGGCCTGCTACATCCTTACTCTGCGTTTGATATTGTGATTGAATTAAGTTGCATATTATATGTTACGGAGTTAACTGTTCCTCTTAAATATTCATGTTTTCATCTTCTCTTTCTGTGGTTTTACGACACCAGCAAAAACAAATTTTTCTGCGCTGGGGATCCCACGAGGTGTCAGCAGGTAGAGCGGGAATAAATCCGAGGTCATTCATTAACATACAGCAGCACTAACGCGCCAATCACGCTCTTAATTTTTCTCGGTCACAATGGCCTTTTATATGAAACGGTCGGAGTCTCGGCATACCTGTGCCAATGGAACGGAACCAGAATGATGTACACCAGGGTTAGCGCTCTCCAGGATCGGTCCGTTCCCGCGCTCCCCGCCATTGTGGCGTTGATATTCATGTGGACAGTGGAACATTCTCTACGAAAGCAACCCATTAATTATTGGGGGGGTGGATAATAAATAGCGAGGATCAGAGCCGGCCGAACCACCAGCAACCCACACGGCAAACATCTTTATTTAGCCAACTCATAAAACCAAAAAACCCACAATAAATGGAAGATCGCCGGGATTTGCGAGAAACACACACCACAACTGCGACGCAGTGTACGGGTTCGTAATCGTATCGTGGTGCGCGGGGGGACGGCACCTCTCGCTTTCTGGCATTACGCTCTGTGGTGAAGGGATAATGGGGACGATTTTATGGAGATGGGCAGCAGATGGGCAACGATTACCAAGGCTCATCCATCAGTATTATCGGGGGCGCTGCCAGGGGACGCCCCCCCCTCCCCTCCTCATGGAATTTGGAAATGATTGCGTAATAACTCCACAATGTGAATGAAGTTCCCGTTACATGGACCCTTTCCTTTGAAATATGAGGCAGAAATTCAAGTCCCTGTAAATGCTTGTGGTGTGAATCAGGTCCTATAACATTCGTTCTCAGAAAGGATTGGTGCAAGCATTAGCGTTAATAATATGATGCAGGCTTCTTGGCAGCGGGGCCCAGCTCTAGAGCCACCTAACAATGTTCACTGTAACGTTTCAATTCACTCCATTTGACTGCAATTATCCTGGGCATTGCCAGCAGGGCCCAGAGCTACCGGGGGGCCTACATAATGGCTGTACATAAGATCCATGTGGAGGGGGGGGAGTTGTATCTTTGAATAGTAATTTATCGATACGGTATGTGGGGGTGGTGGGGAAGGGTGGGAAAGGTTGAAAGAGGTCAGGGTAGGGAGATCGGCGGATAACCGACCAGGTGTATGAGGAGGGGGCTGTTTTTGGGATAATAGAACGAATAGGAATAATTTATGGGAACATGGACAACTGTTTCGTTTCAATTTAAGCCGCCCATTTGTTGCACTGTCAAGGGGCCCACTGCGGCTCTGTCACCCAGGCCCTGGCCTGCCATGGCACAGAGCCATGCGTCGTCATCCAGGGCCCACTGCGGCTCTGCCCCCAGGGGCCACGCTGCATAGGCCACTCTGAGACCGACCCTGCTGTACAGTAATAAAGAGAATGGACGCCACCATGAAATCCTCATGCTTCACAACAAAAGGTCCTCTCAATGCAGGTAAAATGGACAGAAAGGACCCTCCCTCGTATACTTGATTCTAATAACCATCAAATCACTTGTTAATGGCATTTATACAACGCCCCGAGCCCAGGCTATCGCAATCCCCCCTGGGTGCAGTGCAGCCAACAAAATCCTCATTCCTACCTCTCCGACCCGCTGACAGTAAGACAAACCACAAGACACCATGGGATGATGGATACTTACCAACACCTAGACTACTATACCCCAGCCATCCACTGTATTGTACGGGCATATGTAGGCTATGTTTGGCTACTTGTTAGAAAGATTATTGGCATTGGCCGCGACTGTGGTCCGCCTTAGACTGCCGGACGCATTTTAAGGTCATCTGTCTAAGCCTTTGGTTTTCCCCTTTAACCTCTACTGTTTCTTGTTCTCTTTTGAGATGGTCCTCTAAGTTGATGGACTTTGGTGGGCAGAGAGTGTCCTTAATTGTTGCCATCTTGAGATGTCTCTAGGTGATTGGATGGAAGGTCACAGACCTCTTTGATGGTCCCACAAATGGTGGTGGATTTTCAATGCAGGGATCCTCATGGCTATCTCACATTATGGTTTTCCACAATGGGTGGGTAACTTGATCCAGGAGGTCACTAGTTCGCCCCTTTGGAGATGGTCCCCTATAGGCACAGACTTTGGTGGCCAGAGTGACCCTGGTTGCTGCCTCTTGAGATGGTACCAAATATGGGTTACAGTGGACTTGGGCCACACTTTAACAATGAGTGGCATGACTGTTCTGTGTCCATATCTATCTTCTATCTATCTCTCTATCTATCTCATTCTATCTATCTATCTATCTATCTATCTATCTATGCTATCTCAATCTACTATCTATATCTATCTATCTAACTATCATCTATCTATCTTCTATGATCTATCTATCTGCCTATCTATCTATCATCCTATCTATCTATCTATCTATCTATCGTATATCTATCTATCATCTATCTTATATCTATCTATCCTCTCTATCTATCTCCTATCTATCTATCTATCTACTATCTATCTATCTATCTATCTATCTATCTATCCTCTCTATCTATCTATCTTATCTATCTATCTAATCTATCTATCTTCTATCTATCTCATATCTATCAATATCTAATCTCCTTCTATCTATCTATCTAGCTTCTATCTATCTGATATCTATCTATCTCATATCTACTAATCTATCTATCTATCTATCCTTCATATCTATCTATCTAGAATATCTCATCTCTATCTATCTCTCTCCTATCTATCTATTACTCTATCTATCATCTCATATCTACTATCTCCCGATCTACTATCCTCATATCTAATCTATCTAATCTATCTATCTCCTATCTATCTGTCTGCTATCTATCTTCATATCTATTATCTAATCTATCTATCTATCTCATATCTATCAATCATCTATCATTTATCCATTGATCCACTTGGGGATGCAGTCCCATATTCCATATCCATGTTTCCTTAGACTCCCTCATAATTAGGATTGTGTTGGAATTAGACTGAGTATCACTGACACTGATCCACTGTAACAGAATACAGCTCTGCAGAGTGGAAATGGGGTCCAGTCGTCACTGGAACGGATTCAAAGCAGTACATTATGTAGGTAGATAGGACCGACATGAGGGTGCGAGGGCTGGAGAGCATGAGATGTGTGATGGGCGATAGACCCGGGCAGGCGGGTCATGTGACTCGGATGAGCGGCTTTACATAATTCAATATATCCGCACTTATAGAATATAATGTAATATACACAAGGCAGAGAGAACTGGTGTGACATGAGGTCAATAAGGAGCAAAGTTTCCTTCTAGAACTGGACCTTATCTCATATTATTATTGTTATTATTTTTACTATTCTTATTGTTGTTATATTAAGCATAAGAAGAATACGATTATATTATAGGCATTTACTAGCCATACATTAACTCTGCCTCGTCTGTAAGCTGCATTCCAGCAATAAAAGTCTATAACAGAGACAGTCCCCCGGGCACTACGACTAGGGGCAGTGAGGGCAACCTTTTGAGCTTGGTGGTTTCAAAAGTCCCCAAAAACGAGCATCACTCGGGTGGTGTGGGCACCTTGACAAAAACATATTTTTTGTGATATTTTTATAGTTTAAATATATAAACAAATATGTAGAGTTATTTAACTCAGGGGTAACTTTAACCCGTGGATTGTCTGATTGATCCTACCATGTACTGTCCATCCATCAGACAGTGTGAATTGCTTAGTAACCTGCAAACTCTTCAGTCAATGTTATAGCGATGGCGCAGTGCGCCGCTTTCCGCAGTTTCCTTTCCTCCCTTCATGCCCTCTTGGCAAGAGAAGGTGGTGCGGAGGCAAAATAATCGCCATGTCTGGCGATTTGGCAAGGCGTTGCGATATTTCAAGGCTTGTACGTCACAAAACCTGACACACAAGCCCTGATGACTGTCTCATCATACAGTGCACTTGACGCTTACTCATGTATTATGGGAGTGGTTGTCCTCCCTCATCCCTGCTCTGGACTGTCATTGTGGGTAGAGGTGGCAGCTGTCGGGACAATCACACAAGGCAGCAGCGATGTACCTCTGCCCTGTGCTGCCACTCTCCCCCACCACAACAGACAGGGCTGCAAGGAGCCTCCTGGTTGTATGGCGGGGGTCACCTCTCCTTCTGTGCCCCATGCTGAAAAACCTTGTGCTGACACTGGAAGACACTAGGCAGCAGCTCACACATGGGGTGGGGCCCCAAGGCCCTGGGAGAAGGAGGAGGTCGGAGTGCTTGAAGCTCCGTGCAATCTCTCAGGCCTCCCGCTACTAAACCCTTCTGCACCTGATCATCGTAGGATGAAACTTAACTCTCAGTGCCGCCGCCGTGTCAGTGAAAAATGGCGACATGTGTCAAGCACTGACACCGTGTCATAGGTAGCCATCACTGACATAGGGTCTGTAGGTTGTTCTTAGGTGAATTTGTCATGTAAGCGGAAACTGTATATTTTACATTGTAACCCCCACCTAATTTTTTTGGTCTCGTGACATTGGATTTTAAAACTTTGGTTGTCCTAAGAACATAAAGCGTCATTACAGACACCTTTGATAATGTTACAGCTGATATGTATCCCAAGGCTAAAAGTCAGTAACTTACCACATCAGAAGGGGCCGTTGGTAACTATGGGTCGTCTGTAATCGTGGGGGTTGTTCTTAAGTAGGGGACTGCCTTCATGGTATTGGGCAACTTTGGGTTTTCTTTTAATGGACTCTGTGTCTTCATCAGGGGAGGAGCAATGATTGTTAGAAGATGTATTTGTTATTATAACGGAATATGTATACTTTTAGAGATAATTCTCTACATATGAATCATACTGGAAATTCACAGTGAAGCTCTTGACCTCTCCATTGATGCGGGGAAAGTAGCTGCCATTAGATAGAGAGTCATGGAAGATAAAGGAGTGGGAATGGGGACATGCTGCTCGAGAGGAGAGTGGGAATGGGGACAATGCTGCTGCTAGGAGATGAGTGGGATTGGGACAATGCTTGCTAGAGGAAGAGTGGGAAGGGTACAATGCTGCGGATAGAGGAGGAGTGTGGAATGGGGACAATGCGGCTAGAAAGGAGGAGTGGGAATGGGACAATGCTGCTGCTAGATAGGAGTGGGATGGGGCTGGGGACATGCTGCTATAGGAGGAGTGGGGGAAAAATTTTGGGGGGGGGACAAACAAATGCTGCTGATAGAGGAGGATTGTGAATGGGACAACTGCTAGAGGAGGATGTGGAATGGGGACAATGTTGCTGATATAGGCGGGCGTGGCTGGGGACAAATGCTGTTAGAGGAGGAGTGGAAATGGTACAATGCTGCTGATAGAGGGTAGTGGGCATGGGGCAATTCTGCTGCTAGAGGAGGAGTGGGAATGGGGACATGCCTGGCTGATAGACGGAGGGCGTGGGAATGGGCAATGCTTGCTGCTAGAGGAGGAGTGGGGATGGGACCATGCGGCAGAGGAGGAGTGGGGATGGGGACATGAATGCTGCTAGATGAGGAGTGGGATGGGGTATTCTCTGCTAGAGGAGAGTGGGAAAGGGGATAATGCTGCTGCTAGGTGATTAAGAATGGGACAATGCTGGCTGCTGATAGGAGGAGGAGTGGGAGGGGGGACAATGCGCTGCTAAGGAGGAGTGGATAGGGCAATGCTGCTGCTGCTTAGAGGTGGAAGGGGGGAGACATTTGTGTATGTTGTTAGTAGCAGCAGGACTGTGATATATGGATTTATATTCCCGGATTGTAGCTTCTCCAAATGCACCGGGTGTGAGTCCTCACACTGCTGTGCTTTGTGCTCAATGCAGCAGGTGTAAGGTATCGTCCCTGGAGAGATGTGCAATCAGACCTTTGTGAATGTTGTTAGTAGCAGCAGAACTGTGAAATAGGGATTTGTATTCCAGAATTGTAGCTTCTCCTAGTGCACTAGGGTTGTTTCCTTACACTTCTGTGCTCTCTTCAGTCATAATTAGATATTGTCAATGAGATGTGTTATCATACCTTTGTGTATGATTTTAGTAGCAGCAGGACTGTAAAAAATGTATATTCCAAGATTGTAGGAGTGTGTCCTCACACTGCTGTGGCCCATACTATGTGCAGCCAGAGAGCTGTGTAATCATACCTTTCTGCATGTTGCTAGTAGCAGCAGGACTGTGAAAATGCAGTTAGATTCTAGGATTGTAGCTTCGTTAATCAGGATACCAGTAGACATTTAGCTTTGGATCTAGACGGAGCAGAAACAATGTTATACATTTTATGTAGATTGCGACAAATTTCCATTATTATTCAAACTTCTGTTTGTTACATGTAGAAACTGACACTGCTATAGCTCCACCCCCTGCCAGACAACTGAGCTCCCACAATGCACTGCTCCCAGGTAATCAGAAAAATGGACAAAAAAATGACAAAAACACAACACATTTTCTGACCAAGCAATTCTGTATACAACATTACAAACCTTTTACATCTTTTATACTTTGTATCTTTTATACTTTGTGGGCCACATTTATCACTTTTGTGCGCCTAAGTGTAGTAGTTGCGCCTAAATTCTGGCGCACTGTTTTGCCAGAATTATCACAAGCTACAACCATCTAAGAAAAATCTTGGACTCCAGTCACACTGTATAGGTTGCAAGGAATTTTTTTATTGATACAAACTTTCATATGTGACGTTTCGGTCAACAATAGACCTTTATCAAACTCCGTTTGTAAAATTGATATCGATAGAGGAAGGTTGCTTATAGCAATGATAGCGCTGCCCTGGAGGAATGGCGCTTAGCAGGGCCGGATTAAGGTTGGTGGGGGCCCCTGGGCGCAAAATCTGGTGGAGGCCCCCACTAAGTGTAGCGTGCATACACGTCCTCCTGCTCACTTTCCACTATCCCAGCTGTAACACAGCTACATACAGCTGCCTCATCCCCAGTAACACAGCTACATACAGCCGCCTCTTCCCCAGTAACACAGCGACATACAGCCGCCTCGCCCCCAGTAACACAGCCCCATCGTCAGTTCTCTATAGCAGTGATTTTCAACCTGTGTGCCGCGACACAAGGTTGAGTGTGCCGCGGGGAAAGTTCCCCGAACTACGCTGCCCCTGTGTAGAGCTGCCCCGTATTTCTGCGCCCATACTTACCTCCAAGCCCCGCGCGGCCCATGTCACGTGACTGGCGCGACCTGACGTCAGGTCGCGTAAGTCACGTGACCAGAGGCGCGCGGTGCAGGAGCTACAGAAGGTGGGTGGATCGCCATTAGGAGTGAAGGTACGTGGAAGAAGACATCAAGGGTAAGTATATAATGTTATTCTTTGTATAGGGAAGGCAGCTAGGGTCTTTTTTTTTTATTAGTAAAGGGAGGCTGGGGCTTTTTATTTGTTAAGGGGGGCCTCTAGGGCCTTTTAATGCTGCTGCTAGAGGAGGAGTGGGAATGGGGACAATGCTGCTGCTAGAAGAGGAGTGGGAATGAGGGCAATGCTGCTGCTAGAGGAGGAGTGGGAATGGGGGCAATGCTGCTGCTAGAGGAGGAGTGGGAATGGGGGCAATGCTGCTGCTAGAGGAGGAGTGGGAATTGGTATAATGCTATAGCCAGTAGAGGAGTGGGACGGGGACAATTTTGCAGCCAGTAGAGGAGTAGGCATGGGGACATTGTGGCTTCTAGTGGAGAAGTGGGAAGGGGGACAGTGCTACAGTCAGCGGAGGAATGGGGACAATATGGCTAAAGTGGAGGAGTAAAAAGGGGACAATGTGGCTACAGTGAAGGTGTGAGGATGGGGACAATGTGGCTTCTATTGGAGGAGTGGTAAGGGGGTCTATGCTGCTGCCAGTGGAAGAATGGGAAAGAGGAAATTGCTACTACTAGAGGAGGAGCGGGAAGAGAAACAATTCTGCAGCCATTGGAGGAGTGGGAAGGAGGATGATGCTGCAACTGGAGTAGGGGGACCACTTATTTGACAGCAGATAAACTTGTTAACATGTTTCTGGTATCCAGCATGCGTGTAATGCTCTCTTCTGTCACATGGGCAGTCCTTGGGCTTGAGCAGAAACCCTGACTCCACCCATCTGATCCAACAATACAGACCAAGGCTGCATTGGGCATGGTTGGGATAAAGAGAAAATTCCAACTGCGCCCGAATCAGCAATTATTAAAGGACGCCGAGATTTGGAGGTGATGGAGATGGTGAAAGATCCTCCTTACTTGATTTCCTATGAAAGCTTCTGTAAATTGTTTGATGCTCAAAGTAGGAAGCAGTGTGACCTCCACTTGGGACATGGACCCGTGAGCATGACCATATTGTGTACAACAGCGTTCTATTAATAGCAAGTAATACAATGAATGTGTACAATAAAACAAAGGCATTATCAGCTCCTAGGATATCGTAGCCTGGAAGGAAACCAACTTGGCAAGTAAGAAGGTGCGATACCTTAGAAATCTAGATATCAGGATTCCACCTTGACATCAGACCTGAGATTTCTTGGACTTGTTGTATTCAGAAACACAATCCTATCAAAAGAACAAAGAGTAGGAACACAATTCTTTGTCATGCTTTGCTTGTTTATGACACGGCTTGCCCCAAGCGCAACCGCCAACCGATTACATTGGAGAGGCAAGAATTACACGAAGTTCATGTTTAACCAAGAAGAAAGGCACTGGTGAGATTTATCAGCTCAAAGGTCTCCACAAGGACTGACGAAGAGACAGGCATCTAATACCGGCCGCCGGCGCTTATAAACAAACACTGCCAGACATCAAAAGGAAGCAAGCAAACGTGGGAAGGTAGAGGCCAAACAATGTGCGGGGTCAAGCATGCATGGGCACTCTACATGTGACATTGAGATTACTAACCCTTTAGGTGGGACAGACCCTCAACGTTCCTAAACATGGCCAAGAGTTAATCATTGATTTGTCAATTTCTTCTATATCTCCTATCTTCACGTGGAGAACTTTGTTGAAGGCATCATTTATCGAAGATAAACAAACACCTTCAAGAGTTCTTCTTGAAATGGTCCTTAAAGGAATTGTCCCAATAAAGGCACTTGTCCTCTATCCACACACTAAGGTGCTTTTTTCATAGTAAAGATTCAGGGTGGCCTTCAGTCTACTGTTCTCTTGATCTCTAGGGTCCCAATGGTTGGACCATTCATCCATCATCATGTGAACTTGGGATGGGAAATTTCTTTAAATTAAACCTCTGTGATACATTAATGTTCCATATGGAGCATTAGAGCGTTAGGCCATCCAATGGGTCCACAAGATCAAGTTGAAGACATCTCATTGTACATCAATGATTAGATATTATACAACCTTTCCATCACCATTGATAGTCTTTCTCAATAGAGATGCACTGTTGAGGTGGAGATGCACTGTTGAGATGGAGAATGCCCTCTCCAACCAGTAAGAAGAGAAATAGACTAACAAATAGAAGTCAAATGATTGGTTTCTACTAGGTACATCCTTGGGTACAAATGACCACAGTTGTTTATCTTTTTGTTCCTCATCATTGTCATCTTATTCCTAATGGAATATAAAGTATGGAATCAATGCCACCATGTAATGACTTTTCGAGACTCTCCAGGGAACCGGTAGGTCCCCACAAGGGAGCGATGGACTCTCTGGTTTCATATAGACGCAGCAATGAGGACCATAGCTATGGGGAACTGTGTGTGGGCCTCATTAGTCACTGGCCCAGGGGTGAAAGAGATGATTCAATTGACTTGTTTTCCATCTCTATTGAGTAGCACGGCCCGGCAGAAGGCCTCGCATTGAGAAGAACATTGTCTCCATGAATGAAATGTCAATAGATGGAAGACATTTACATATAAAGAAGGCAACCTTCCACCAGAAATCTATTCATCCTTCAAAACCTCATATTCCTTGTGGATGAACAATGGCTGTCACCGCGCGGCGGGCAATTGTCTGGGACTCATTCAAGTTCAGGGTGAGGGGCACTCAGGTCTCTCCAGTCATGCAGTAGTACTAAATATATATAATAGTTATTTCCAGCCTTGTGATCCCACACAACTGCATCGGCATGAATGGAGACTTCTTATGAATACCTGAAGGGGCTGGAACTCATTCCGAGATGTATTCATAAGGACGATTTGTGAAATCTCAATGCTGAAGGATAGGGATTGGCAATGCTTGAGGGACGAACCCATCATCTATGGCCGCCTTAACAATTCAAAAGTGCAGGGCGCGATATTTGCCAGACTCAAAATACCAACCACTATTGGTCCAAAGACTCAAACATAGCAGCCATAATGGGGGAGAGAATAAAAAATACTGACCACAATAGGGGTGAGACAAAATAAAACTCACCATAATGGGGACGAGATTCAATATACAGACCACATTAGGCGGCACAATTCAAAAATAAAGAACACACTTAGGGCAGGCCTCAAAAAAATAACCACAGTAGATGGCAAGACTCGAACATACCAGCCATAATTGGGGGGGAGACAAAAAATACAAAGCCCAATAGGGGCAAGACTAAAAATATTAACCACGATAGAAGGCAAGACTCAAAAATACCAACTACAATAGTGGCAGAGGTGAAAATACAGAACATAATTGAGGGTTGGGTTCAACAAAAGGACGGGGCTCAAGGGGCCAGCACAGGGGACAAGACTCAAAAATAATGGCCACAGTAGGGGATGGTACTCAAAATACCTGAAATTACCAGAAACAATTGGGAGTAGGACTTAAAATACCAATGGCAATGGGGGGGGGGTATCTGATGGTATCACATACAACAAAATATTGGCCTGAGGCTGATGGGGAAAACCAAAGACCAATTTTAAAAGAAAAAATGACTGTCCGTCAATGGACAGATATTTATGAGAGGGGCTTTCACCTATTGTCCATGGACGATCCTGTGTTATCTGCCTCCAGCTTTATAATAGAGCAGCCCATGATTTGGAAGTCTCCCAAGGCCAACAACGTATTGAAAGTATCTAGTTACGAAGTAGCAATTTCTTGCTGATGGTTTCCCTGTAGCTTCCATACTCTGTAACGTCAGTAAATACATTAGTTGCTGTACAACGCTTGTACTTTTCATCTAAATATTAATACAATGTAATTTGGCTTACCACCCCCAGACGCTATTCTGGTCATGTTTTGCTGCTTTACTTTACAGCCGAGTTGTAGGTAATGAGGTGGTTGACTTAAAAAAAAAAAAAATCCCAAATCTGTTAATTTCCATCAAAGCTTGTTTGTAAAAATGACATTTATTAGTATTATACACGCAGCGCCGCTGGAGCGCGAAGCGTATGTACGAGACAGATGGAAATGAAACGCGCCCTGTACATAGTAATGGCAGAGAAGATGATTTACTGGGAGCCGTTCAGACTGAGCACGTGCGTCAGCAGCGGGGGATCTATGAATTCTGCAGAGGCTGAGGTTCAGCTTCTACATGATGTTTCTTTCATGGTCCAGTCTGGTGGCATCATCCAGAAAATCAACTTTGAAGTGAGATGTAAATTGCTTTTATGAAGTCAAGGAGGCGGAGAGTTTAACACTGAAGTCAAGCTTTCCCTGCCTTAGAACGCCCCCTTCACTGAAATTGATGGTCACATGTCCTGGGAAATCATGGATCTGCTCTCTGGAAGTCTGGTGCATGAGGAGGTGTTCAGAGGCAGGGAGAGCTTGACTTCAGTGTAAAACTCTCCGCCTCCCTGACTTTATACATCTCACTTCAAAGTTGTGACCACTATGGATGTTCTAGTTCTCATTAAACCCCTCGCAGATTTTTTACCTTCTTCTGAACGACCCTGGACAACCAGACAATGCAGCAAGAAGACCACCAGGGATATAAACTTATTTCAACAATTTTTTTTAAAAATGTGTGTGTTTTACCTGTTGTGTTGCTATCTAATAGACCTCGTGTTGGCCAGTAAAGAAGGCGAACACTAACCCCCTTACCATTACCTCCTTATATACCACCACCAGGTTTGTCTGGAAGAGTTGGGTTGTATCCAGTACTGGACTGCAGGCGGGTATTTATGGGCTGGGAGAGCTCAAAATCCGTGACCTCCCCCCCTGTGATCTCAGGCTGCTGCTGCTTTATTATATGTGCCTGCAAGGAACCTGTTGGGGCTCATTTACTAAGGGTCTGCGGAGCGCATTTTTGTCGGGTTTCCCCGACTATTTCCCTTTTGCGCCGAATTTCCCCGGGATTTTGGCGCACAAGATCGGATTTTGGCGCTGGCTTGCATGAGACAGAAATGGGGGGGCATGGCCATCGGACAACCTGACAGATTCGGACAAACTGCGGAATTTAAGATTTAGAATTGTGTCACAAGACACGCACTTATAAGCACCGGGAAGAAGATGGTGAACCCCTGGCAGACCTCGGCGCAGAAACGACAGATGCAGTAACTCGGGCGCACGATCTTGGTGAATCACGGCAGACCCGGATCCTCGTCAGACAACGCACCGCAAGACCGCGACAGGACCGGATAAGTAAATGTGCCCTATTGTCTTTGAATTGTTCTTTCATCCTGAGGACATCAGTGTGGCCCCCCATGATCTACAGGGCCCCTGGCAGTTGCTTGAGTTGCTTTACATAGTCTGATCACAGAGATGTTATACATTGTAACACTCAGCCCGAGCAATGAATCCACATCCCAGGTTCCGGGCAGAACTTTCAGAATGTTCCTTATTCCGGGTAATTATTACTTTCGGAAAGTTCTTGAGAAAATCTTTGATCTGGTTTCTACTTTCTTTACATGACATCAAAGCTGATGTGAAGACAGATAATGTGAACCTGTAATTATCTGATTGGTGGTAATGTGCAGTTACTGCGGCCACCATCCCGCGGATACAAAGGAAAGTAGAACTTATTGAGGAGATACTTTGTTCTTGTACCATCCACAAGGGCATCAGTCCAAGTATCCAAACCGCCCGTGAGTCAGGACAGCGGCATCCGGGATCAGAGTTACACCACAGTAACTCATAGCAAGTCCAAGGCAGCAGTGCTACCATGGGGTAGCCACTGTTATGTATTGTCCCTGGAGAGATGTGTAATCACACCTTTGTGTATGTTGTTGGTAGCAGCAGGACTGTAAAATATGGATTTACATTCCAGGATTGTATCTTCTCCAAGTTTACTGGGGGCATGTACTCACACTGCTGTGCTCTGTGTTCCCTGCAGTCAGTGTTCGGTATCGGCCCTGAAAAGATGTGTAATTACCCCTTATTGTATGTTGTTAGTAGCAGAAGGACTGTGAACTATCAATTTATAATCCAGGATTTTAGCTTCTATAAAAGCAATGGGGCCATGTCTTAACAATGCTATGCTCTTTGCAGCCAGTGTTAGGCGTTGTTCCTGGAGATCTGTGTAATGTTAATTTGTTTGTTAGTAGCAGCAGAACTGTGACATATAAATATCTCTTCCAGAATTGTAGCTTCTCCGAGAATTCGGAAGGTGTGTCTTCACCCTGCTGTGCTCTGAGCTCTCCGCAACCAGTGTGAGGTATTATCCCTGGAGATCTGTGTAATCATACTTTTGTGTATGTTGTTAGTAGCAGCAGGACTGTGAAATATGGATTTATATTCCAGTAATGAGGATTCTCCAATTGAAATATTTACAGCCAATGTTATGTATTGTCCCTGGAGAGATGTGTAGTTATATCTGTGTGTTGTTAGTAGCAGCAGGACTGTGATATATGGATTCATATCCCAGGATTGTAGCTTCTCAAAGTTCTCTGGGGTGGAGTCCTCACACTGCTGTGCTCTCTGCAGACAGTTTTATGTATTGTCCCTGGAGAGAAGACTGATCAAACCTTTGTGTATGTTATTTGTAGCAGAAAGACTGTGAAGAATGGATTTATATTCTAAGCTCAATATCTCATATTCACATAGATTCATTGTCAAAAAGGACGGGGCCATGATATTTTGAGGGTCATTTATCTTATTTCCCCCTTCCCTTTTGCCTTTTGTGAGTTTTTTTTTTGCGCCTGCTTTGTCTTTGTCAAATAGTTTTTTTGCACACAAATTTTTTAAAAAAGGGCAACTTTGTGGCACAAATCATACCATTGCTTTTCCTACACATGCCGTGCGGGCATATGTCAGTGTGCATGGGGCCCAAGATAAATGTGCCCCTATCTACAGGCAGTCCCCAGGTTACATACAAGATAGGTTCTTTAGGTTTGTTCTTAAGTTGAATTTGTATGTAAGTCTGAACTGTATATTTTATAATTGTAGCCCCAGCAAGTCTCTGTGTCAATTGGATTTTAAAAATTTTGGGTTGTCATAAGAATCAGGATTAACAATAAAGCTTCATTATAGACACCTGTGATAACTGTTATAGCTGATCATTGTAGCCTAGGGCGAAAGTGCAGTAAATTACCAATATCCAGAGGTCCGCTTGTAACTAGGGGTCGTCTGTAAGTCAGGTGTTCTTTAGTAGGGGACCGCCTGTATGTATATATATATCTTTGAGCTTACTTTGCAGCCTCTATGCTGAGGCCTTGTCCCGTGCACCTCTCTATAGTTTGGGTTGGGGGCGCTGCGGAGTCACGCACAGGATTGTCCACGCTCTGATAAAATGTCATGAGATTATTATATTTACACATGGAAATAATTGGGAGAGTAAACAGTGATTTTGGCTGGTGGTTATATTTCTATGTGGTCTCCTGTTCACCTTGAAGTCAGAATTACTTGTGAATGTTTCATGTTTGTGTCTGATAAAATATCTGCAGTATCGATGTGACGGACGGATCACACACCAAAACACCAAGCAACAAAAATATCCCGTAAGCTAAAGCCAATCAGGAGGAAAACCAGCATTACCATAGTTATATGTCTACATGCCTGTAGAGGTAGGTGACCCCTTAATACCCCCTTCTGCTGTGTCACTCCCCATTATCAGCACAGGAGGGGTCTACATAGGGGTCTACAAACCTTTTGAGGGGGATTTATTACGGCTTGTATGCCAGACATACAGGGGCACATTTACTTACCCGGTCCATTCGCGTTCCAGCGGCGGCTTCTCGGACGAGTGTTCGGGTCTTCCGGCGATTCATGAAGGTTCTGCGCCCGATGTCCACCAGGTGTCGCTGCTGCGCCGAGGTCCGCCGAGTTGCGTCGGAGTTCACTGATCTCTTCCTGGTGCATGTGAGTATGGCCCGTGCGACCAATTTTTTGTTTTAAATGTGGTGGGTTTTCCGAATCCGTCAGGTTTTCGTTCGGTCACGGCCCCCGATTTCCGTCGCGTGCATGCCAGCACCGATGCGCCACAATCCGATCGCGTGCGCCAAAAACCCGGGGCAATTCAGGGGAAATCGGCGCAAATCGGAAATATTCGGGTAACACATTGGGAAAACGCGAATCGGGCCCTTAGTAAATGACCCCCACAGTCCACAATTTAGTCGCAATTCCCAGGACAGGGCTGGGAATTGCGACTATTCTGCCCTTTACTCCGGTTGGACGGGGAGGTGTTGGTGCCCAATGGCGTAACTTGAAGCTGGTGGGCCCCAGTTCAAAGTTTGTGCCAGGGCCCCGACTATAATGTATGGTTTATAGTACTCATCTTCTCATATGGTAAAGAGAGACCGTATGGGCCCCCAAAGCCTCTTGGGCCTAATTGCGGTCACTCCCTCTGCCATCCCCTAGACACCCCCTCCATTGGGCCGCTCGTGTTCCCAGGCGATTCCTAGCCCCGCAGTCCTCCGCTGCCTATAAGCCTGCCAACCCATCAGGTAAGACTATATTAGGATCAAAGTGGGGGTTAACGAACACCCTTACGTTAAACCACCTTTTAATAATTACCCAGACACCAAATATCAGTAAACTTTAACCGTATAAGTAACTTCCAAAATATGACAGACACTTCCTTGCTCTGTGGAAAATTAGGTAACACTTTTATTTTTATATATATATATTAACCAGTAATATCCAAAATCAGAGCACTTGGATAGAATCACACACTTCTAGCTCTGGAAGCTGTATGCAGCTGGACCCCAGCTGGCAAGTCTGCCACCGAGCAACCACCATCTCAAAATCTTCCACCATTCCGCCTGCTGTGACTTGAAATTAACTATAAAATACAGAGGAAAAACATAACAAAAAACAAAAACATAACATCTCAATAACACAGAGTGTCGCCTCAAAGAGGGAGAGAAAATGAATGATCGGCCATATAAACCCCCACGTCCTGTAGGAGGGGAGGACGTCATTAGGTAACAGGGGAGGGGTGAGAACACATCTTAAAGGCACAGATCACCAACCCTATTAAAGTGCAATACTACCCAAATTTTTAACCCTTCACATCTTATAACGTCAGCCCCCAGTCTAGGGGTACCTTCTTCAATTAGTCAGGTGTAAACCCTATCAGAGCCTCCCCATGATTCGGTTGTGGTGCGGGTGGGCACTCATGGCACTATGATAAATACGCCCCATTCTCCTAGATGCCATCCTCAGCCCGTCTCCTCTGACTTGTCATCTCTCTAATTTAATGTATTCGCGGAAACCAGGAAGCGCGATCCCCGAGGGGAGACATAACTTTTTATCTAATGCGAGTAAACGTTAATATACAATATTGCATTGCCCAGTAAATCCGCTTCCTCTTAGCGAGGCGAATCGTTACTTTTTGCCTTGATGAGCAAGCGATTGATTAAATGTCTTGATGTGAAAGCATTAAGACAGCAGAAGGGACCGCCGGGCGGCCGACACCGCCACCGAGGACGTAATTAGTGCGCCAGGGCCGCGCGGCTTCCGGCTTTATTACGTTTGAGTATTTTAACTGGGTACTTTAATATTGATTGAGTTTAAAACATTGGCGTACATCACCTAATCTATGGAGAGGAGGAGACCTGTGAATCAAGGCAACGATCAGAGCCGGCACCGAAATATCAGCACTTTATTTGCTTCCATGTGTTGACCCCTCATCTCTCCATCATAGGGTCGTAAATATTAAAAACTTTCGAGAAACTTTGCATAAATCACTCGTATTTGTGCACACAGTATTACGACTGTGTAAGACCATTGTATGACTTTACCAGCTTCACCTCCAGGCTCTACCTGTCATTCTCAGTTGTCTCAGAGCCGAGCCTGGAGACTAGATGTTACCATTTTCCCATACCCTGCACACAAAAGTAACTGGAATCTTATATATAATCTTCTAAACTCACAAGCATTAGAAAAAAAAAAAAGTGAAAAAAGCACCTGAGTGAGATAGCAACTTACTTGAGCTGCAGTAGCCTCTCAGGATCATCTGCAGATCCTATAGGACATTATACTGCCTGTAGGTAGTTAATAAGCACATGGGTACATAGTTACTTTGTGTGCAGAAACCGCTGCCTGTGTCCAGGGCGCCGGCTCCAGGTTTTCAGAAGGCCCTTGGCGACATCCCTCAGTGGGCCCTTTGCACGTGAACTCACTGAGTGCATAAAAATTCATCGTACACTTAAGAGTCTTCTCCTATACCTACAAATGTCACTAGTTTAGATCCAAACATCCCCCTCTGGTTATTTTATATAAAGCCCCTTCAACCCCTTATGAATTCACGTACACGCCACATTCAACTAACCCCCATGTGATTCCTTATGTACAGCCTTGATGTGGGCCCCCCAACCAGCACTCTGGGTCCTGGGTACTTGCCCAGGTATGCCCGGTCCCTGCCTTGTGCCTCTCCTCATCACACTCAGAGTAAGTGCAAGAAGTCATAGGAGTTTTAAAGAAATGCCTGCCTTACAGAGGTGACTAACTCTCTGTGGTGACTAGAAACTACCACACAACTGCCAGGCTTCTGTCTTTGCTCCTTAGAAGTATCTCAAGCATATAGCCATATATAGAAGGACTGGTTTGTGCTTTTGTTTCATAAAGCCACTTGAGGTGAAAAAGATAGAAGTTTTACTATACCTTCTGCAGTTGTCGTGTCTATTGTATCAGATGGAACATATAGACATTGATAGATGGTACTGATTATGAATCGAGAAAAGGCACTTGGGGTGAGATAGAAACTCCCTAACCTTAGCTGGCTGCAGCTTCTGTCTGACCCCTGTGTCCCTCCATCTCCATCTTAGATCATACGCGACAGTATATAGAATATTGACTGATAGGTTATACTTCATTGGAGGTGAGATAGAAGTTTACATTAGCTTCTGCACCCTCTGTTGTGTCTCCTTTTATCTCAAAACGCATCATGGAACAGTATGACTATATAATAGAACATATTGATCGTTCATCTGATGTGAACAAGCAACTTGGGGTGATAGTAAGTTTTATTTTGAACTGTCTTGTCAGATTCTCCAGTAATTGTTATATTTTGCATCTGACATTCTGTGAACTGCAGTGCTATGCCGTCCAACCAAGACTGGGACTTATATGACTGTTAACTCAAATTGTAGGTGAGGGATTCTATCTTCCAATCAATGACTATAGTGCTATCCATACCGGTGGGCCTAGATCCAGGTTTCCCAATATCCTCAAAACCAATCATACACAGACAGGTGGCGTAACTACAGTGTATACAGCCATAGTCTGCTATGGGCCCACGTGGTCAGGGGCCCATCATCTTACCTGACCCTAACGAATGGAGGTGTAGCCCCATATATCCAAATATTGGTGCCATTTACCTTAAACCGTTCCGTCGCGATCCAATCGGCACGTGCTCCGACAAGGATTCGGGTCGTCCGCGATATAGCACTGTATGTGTGTATATATGCTTACGTCTGTATATAGCAACTGTGTAGTGTGTATATATCTTGTAACATCTGTATATAGCACTGTATGTGTTGTATATATGCTGTATGCCTGTATATAGCACTGTATGATGTAATATATGCTATAACTCTATATATAGCCCGGTATGTGTGTGATATTATTGTACATCTGTATATAGCACTGTTGTGTGTATATAATGCCTGTATGCCTGTATATTAGCACTGTATGAGTGTAATATATGCTGTACGTTCTAATATAGCACTGTATGTGTTGTATATATGTTGTAGTCTGTATATAGGCACTGTAATGTGTGTATATATTTTTACATCTGTATATAGCACTGGGATGTGTGAATATAGCTGTACGTCTAATAGAGCCACTGTAGTGGTGTTATATCTGTAGACTAATAGATAGCACTGTATTGTGTATTAGTGTACGGTCTATATAAGCACTGTATGTGTCGTGTAATATGCTGTAACGTCTATACATAGCCCTGGTATGTGTGTATATATGGCTGTAGCGTCTATATTAGCACTGTATTGTGTATATATTCTGTCGTCTCTATATAGCACTGTTTGTGGTTATATGCTGTACGTCTGTAGAGGATCGCTGTATGTGGTGTATAATATTCTGTAGCGTCTGTATATAGCACTGTATATGTGCTTATATATCGGTACGTCTGTAATATAGCACTGTCAAGTTGTGTATCTTATTCTGTACCGCCCCTGTTATAGCACTGTATGTGTGGTATATATGCGTATGTCTATCATAGCACTGTAATGTGTGTATATTATGCTGTATTCTGATTAGCACTGTCATTTGAGTAATTCGTAAGCGTCTGTATAGCACTTCTGTGTGTATATATGCGTACGTCTGTATAAGCACTGTATGTGTGTATATAGATATTGTACATCTGTATATTCACGAATGTGGTGTTATTATTGTACATCTGTATTAGCCCTGTAGGTGTGTATAATATTGTACATCTGCATATAGCCCTGTATGTGTGTTATATATTTTGTACTCTGTAAATAGCACTGTATGTTGTGTATATATGCTGTATGTCTGCAATAGCCTGTATTGTGTAGATATGCTGTCGTCAGTATATAGCACTGGTATTGTGTATATTATGTTGTACATCTGTATTTAGCAACGGTATGTGTTCTATATATATCTGTACGTCTATACATCGCACGTCTGTGGTTTATATGCTGTACGCTCTGTTATCCTGTATGTGTGTATATATGCTGTACGTCTGGATATAGCACTGTATGTGTGTATATATGCTGTACGTCTGTAGCTATAGAACTGTATGTGGTATATATAGTTTAGTCATGTATATAGCCACTGTAGTGTGTTGTAGTATATATAGCTGTAATTTTATTATGCGTACGTCCGTAACGACTTATGTTTTGTATTCTGCCATCTGTACACTGTGTTGTATATGTTGTACATCTGTTAGTATAGCATGTATGTGTTATATATGTTGTAACATCTGTATAAGCATGTAATTGGGAGATGCACCATATATAGCATGTGTGAAAAGCGTAATTCTGATGATAGCCCTGTATTGGTATATGTTCATGTGCATATGCATATTATATAGCGGGAGGGGGGGCCCCAACATTTCAGTAAGTCGGCTTGGAGTCCTGCCATCTCCTAGTTTATCGACCCGGACAACAGACACATTGAATCCAGTGACAACACCCACTCTGCCTACAATCCCTTGGCTTTACATTGTAACCAACGCTTGGAATGAACTTTTTTTTTTATAGCATCCATCAACCTTTCGTCTCACCAAGAAACAGAAGGCGCTAGAAATGTGGCAGAGCACTCCTGAAACTAGGGTCACGGTGATCGGAACCAAAGAGCTGCCACGATGAGTCAGCTGCAGCCGTTAAAATGTGAGTGGTGTCCTCCAGCTGGGCCAGCGCACAAATGGGAACATTAGCCAAAATCAGTCAGTGTACAGTACAGAACATCACACTCCGCGCTCCATGCACACTTGTTCCTCAGCCGCCCATGAACTACGCATGAAGGAAATATCACTCCGAACGTTCGAATCAAACGATCTGCACACCCCCCCACCCACCAGGGACCCCATGACCCACCAGTTCCACCCACCCAGACCCCACCCCGACCACCCGCAGGAGACCTTACACCATCATACCTAACAAACTGTGAAAAATCTCAACACAATAGTTGACAAAAAGTTATGCCCAAAGTCATTTTTCTAGAAAAACGTTTAAAAAAAAGCTCAATCAGTTTATACTGTTATTACATCCGCTGGAATTAACCTCTTCCTGTACGAGAAAATATCTTGTGATATGATGTCAGATCAGATGCAATGTCTTTGTAGCTGTAAGTTTCACCAAAAACGATATTTCGCAGATATTATACCTCAAAATAAACTGGTAACTAGATAAACACAAACTTTTTTGACTGTTTTCCTACTAATGACCTGTGAGGTAAGGGGGGTGGCCTGAAAACGTTGCGTGGTCGGAATCTGCGTCTCATTGAACAATCACCAGTCTACTACAACATGTTGACTCTAGAGGATTCTGCTGACTCTACTTTTGTGTACAATGTGGCCATCGTCAAGAGTCTTGATGCATGTACCGCTCGGGGCTCCAGCCCCCATGAACTCTCTTAAGTATTTGTGTTGGACTGAACTGTTGAATCTCATGGACAAACAAGTCCCCTGTGATGATGTACAGCGGACTCTGGAGAGGAGACTCCTCCGCCCCTTGAGCTCCTATTGAGTTGTGGTGCTTGAATGGACATCCATTGGACAAAGTACTCCATGTGTGTATGTACCCTGGACTCGAGCAGGGACCACCACCAACATCCCCCATGACCCTATTAGTGTTTGTGGTATTCTGAATTGCATTCATTTGGCAATGTACAGTCCTGTGAGATGTAGTCCGGACTTACTGAGAGAGACGTCCTCTCGCTCCTCCCTCCTTACTCTTAGTTAGTTTGGTGTCTGAATTGGTCTAGTGGACAATACAGTCCTGTGATGATGTATCTGGACTCTGAGAGGAGATCCTCTCCGCCCCCATGACTCCTATTGTAGTTTGTGGTCTGATTGCGCCTCATTGGACCACACAGTCCTTGATGATTACTGACTCTGAGAGGAGACTCCTCCGCCCCCATGACTCCTATTAGTAGTTTGTGGTATGAATAGCGTCTCATTGGACAAAACAGTTCTGTGATGATGTACCCGGCTCTGAGAGGAGTCTCCTCCGCCCCCATGACTCCTATTAGTAGTTTGTGGTCTGAATTGCGTCTCATTGGACAATACAGTCCAGTGATAATGTACCTGGACCTTGAGAAGAGACTCCTCCGCCCCCATGACTTCTATGAGTAGTAATAATTGCTCCTCTATACCATAGTATGGAGACACCAGCTCTAGCCCTTGCCATAACCCACCAATAAAAACTCAAAACAGCGCCACATCAGTCCCAAGGTTGTCTCTGGTACTGCAGCTTTGCTGCATTGCAGTGAATAGCGAAGAGCTGCAATACCATATATCACCTACAGACAGGGGTGGCGCTGTTTAAAAAAAAAATTACCCATTTTGACTTCATCTAATTCTGTACACATCCTGATAATACACCATGGATGTGTTTTCATTGCTTACATGGCCCGTTGGCACCACACACATGGCGCAGGTGCTCTCCAGACACTCCAGCTTTACATTATTGGCCCAGTAACTCACCGCAGATTGCTGAAAGGTGCGATTACTCAATACTTTGTGTTCTTGGCCAAGATAGACTACAGCCTAGTGATGTCATTGCTGTGACATCACACATCCCAGGAGATCCCACCACCCCAGAGCCGGCGCTCATTCAGGGTTTGTTCTGGATCGCCTCCAGCACTAGAACACATTCTGCATCCAATTACTTGCACATATTGAAGACATTTTCACTTTTCATTTCCAACTTTAGCTCCATCTGATATCATCTTGGACTCGTATCCTTGATCGAATAGAATAGAATAGA
>WNYA01001589.1:826-66795 GCA_019512145.1 Engystomops pustulosus
CCTCAGATTATACATCATACAGCCGACTGTTTGGTCCTTTTGTCTTGCAATGTTTTTCTGCTCACTTCCTTTCGTTTGGCAGACCCTCCTGGCCGAGCATCACGGTGTGGTGGACCCCCTGGGGCTGGACCAGAAGGAACACGAGGACATGGCCGCCTGCTACCACCTGCTGCTGCAGAACTTCAACACTCTCCTCTCCTGGTTTGTGCTTGTAGTCGTGTCAGACGTGTGTATCTGGAGCTCGGGGGATGGGGAGTATAGGTGGCTGTAGTCGTGTCAGACGTGTGTATCTGGAGCTCGGGGGATGGGGAGTATAGGTGGTTGTAGTCGTGTCAGACGTGTGTATCTGGAGCTCGGGGGATGGGGTGTATAGGTGGTTGTAGTCGTGTCAGACGTGTGTATCTGGAGCTCGGGGGATGGGGTGTATAGGTGGTCGTATTGTGATGATGGCATCTTCCATTTTCAGGAATGGATTTTCGCAGCCTGAGAACAGTGATTTGTTGAGGTCGGCCCTTGCTGTGTTTGCAAACAGAATAAAGGAGTCGGACCCCTCGGTGGATGTTGCGGAGGGGGTCAGGTAATTATCCCTGTGTGTCCAGCCTGTCCTGACCTTCTGCCTGCCTGACCACGACTCCCATCCTCTACAGCCTGTCCTGACCTTCTGCCTGACCACGACTCCCATCCTCTACCGCCTGCCCTGACCTTCTGCCTGACCACGACTCCCATCCTCTGCCGCCTGTCCTGACCTTCGTGGGGGGCTCTGGTGAATACTGGGTGCCACTTCCTCGGCTCCCAGGAGCCTCCTCCTCACATCTTGTCTTCTCCCTGGCAGTATGGCCGCCTCTTTGTGGAGACCTTCCTCAGGGTCGGGATGCCTCTTCTGGATTGCTGCTTTAAAAAACAACGGGTGAGTTGGGGGTAAAGGTGCTAGTGGAGGGGGCGAAGGTATAAGTCCAGCCCCCGCTAACTGTCATGTAATCACATGGTACTGGGAGGGGCCTTCCCTGGAGCAGGGGCGGGATCTGCTGTGGAGAAATGTAATAACCTAAGATGTGATTTGTTACAGGAAGATGTGCAGAGTTTACTGAAAATCCTCCAGTTGTGCACCCGACAACTGCACCATATGTGCGGTCACTCCAAGGTAGGTGTCAGCTGTAGCCCCACCCCCCTGCATCATGGTGTCAGCTGTAGCCCCACCCCCCTGCATCATGGTGTCTGCTGTAGCCCCACCCCCCTGCATCATGGTGTCAGCTGTAGCCCCACCCCCCTGCATCATGGTGTCAGCTGTAGCCCCACCCCCCTGCATCATGGTGTCAGCTGTAACCTAACCCCCCTGCATCATGGTGTCAGCTGTAACCTAACCCCCCTGCATCAATTGGAAGGACGGCGCGTAGATGGTGTATTGGAAGGACGGCGTGTAGATGGTGTATTGGAAGGACGGCGCGTAGATGGTGTATTGGAAGGACGGCACATAGATGGTGTATTGGAAGGACGGCACGTAGATGGTGTATTGGAAGGACTACGCGTAGATGGTGTATTGGAAGGACGGCGCGTAGATGGTGTTTTGGAAGTAAAGCGCCTAGATGGTGTATTGGAAGGACGACGCGTAAATGGTGTATTGGAAGGACGGCGTGTAGATGGTGTTTTGGAAGGACGACGCGTAAATGGTGTATTGGAAGGATTGAGTGTAGATGGTGTATTGGAAGGACGGCGCGTAGCTGGTGTATTGGAGGGACGGCGTGTAGATGGTGTATTGGAAGGACAGCGCGTAGATGGTGCATTGGAAGGATGGCGTGTAGATGGACAATAAAGTATAAAATGTATGATAGACAAGGGTTAGCATAGTCCATGCATTATATGTAAGAACAGGTCACCCAGGGTCAGCTTTCAACTTGGTTCCCATAAAGTATACACTTCAGGGTAACCCTAGGGTGTATAAATGGGGGGTTGTGTCGCCTGGGGTCATGTGTGCAGTTGATGTTTCAGGGTCACCCTTGTGTGTGTGTGTTGGAGCCTCTAGGCTGTTGTTGGTCTATCAGACTTTCCTTCCACCTCAAGCAGTCTCTTTTCATTTTCCCACGCTCGTCTCTTTACAAATCTTCCCTCCCCCGCTGCCGCTTCCCACACCCCTTGCTGTCACTTATTCAGTGTGATGTCACCCGTGTTTCCATGGACACAGTGTCTCCTCCACTCGCTCCTTATGTGAGCTTCCTTCCTGTCTGTGACATCACAACGCTATGTATTTTGGTGTCATGGACTTGCCGCAGGCTGACATGTTATCGGGGTGTCCTGAGGAAAGATGTCTTATTAACTCCTTCTTTTCCACAGAGCTTATGGAAGCCTGTAAATAGTGTGCACTATTCCCACAAGTCAGCCTTCCCCTTTATGCCCTGATTCTGATTGTATACATGTACACTGTGTGCTCCATAACTGTGACTCTAAGCCAGAACAGGTTTTTAAAAAGCCAGGGGTAGGGTGACTATGATCCTCATATGACCATGAGGTGAGGACACAATCTATATGGAGGGGGGTAGATGGAGACACGAGGTGAGGACACAATCTATATGGAGGGGGGTAGATGGAGACACGAGGTGAGGACACAATCTATATGGAGGGTAGATGGAGTACACGAGGTGAGACCACAATCTATATGGAGGTGAGATGGAGACACGAGGATGACACAATTTATATGGAGGGTACATGGAGACCCGAGGGGAGGACACAATCTATATGGAGGGTAGATTGCAGACCCAGGTGAGGACACAATCTTATGGGAGGATAGAGATTGGGAGACAGGAGGTGAGGCCAAATCTCTAGGGAGGGTAGTTGTAGCAACGAGGTTAGACACAATCTATCGGAGGTTGATTAGACACGAGGTTAGTACACAATCATATGGAGGGTAGATTGAGACACGAGTTTAGGACACAACATATTGGGTAGATGTCGACACTAGGTGAGGACCAATCTATATGGAGGGTATGGAAACACGAGGTGAGGACACATTATATGTAGGGGAGATGGAGACACGAGGTGAGGACCAATCATATGGAGGGGAGATGGATACACGAGGTGTAGACAACAGCTCTATATTTAGGGTAGATGTATACACGAGGTTATGACACAATCTATATGGAGGTCAGTGGAGACACAAGGTACTGACAAACAAATCTTTGGGGGTAGATGGAGACAGAGGTGAGACACAATCTATTGTAGGTAGATGGGAGACATGAGTGAGGACACATCTAAATGGAGTAAGATGGCGACAAAAGTGAGACAAAAATCACTATGGAGGGAGGCATGGCGACCACAGGTGAGGACACATTTAGATGGAGGGGAGATGGAGACACATGTGAGGACCCAATCTTATAATGGGTGGGGTATATGGAGACAACCCATAACAAAACGAGGTGAGGTCCACAATCTATTGTGATGGTAATGGAGAACACGAGTTAGGACACAATCTCTATGGAGGGGGTATATGTGAGACACGAGTGAGGACAACAATCATTGTAGGGAAGCTGGAGAAACAGTGAGGACCACAATCTATATGGCGGGTATATGGAGAAGGAAGGTTAGGACACAATCTATCTGGAGGTAGATGGAGCACGAGGAAGATACACAAAATCTATATGGAGGGTAGATGGAGACCCAGGTGAGGACACATCTATATGGAGGGTAGATGTAGCACAAGGTGCGGGACAAAATCCTATGTAGGAGGATGGAGACACGAGGTGGGACCATCTATTAGGATGGGGAGATCTTATACACTAGTGAGGACACAACTATATGAGGGAGATGGAGACACGATGTGAGGACACAATCTATAGGAGGGTAGTGGATGACACGATGTGAGACCACAATCTATATGGAGGGTAGATGATACACGAGTGAGGACCAATCTATTTGAGGGGTCTAGTGGAGACAGGACGTGAGACAGCAATCTATATGGAGGGGAGATGGAGACACGCGGCGAGGACACAATCTATTGAGGGGTAATGGAGACACGACGTGGGTCACAATCTATTGGAGGGTAGATTGAGACCGAGGTGAGTAACACAATTTAGAGGATAGATGGAGACACATGTGAGGACACAATCTATCTTGAGGATATATGGAGACACTAGTGAGGACACAATCTATATGGGGGGAGAATGTGACACGATGCGAGGACAAATGCTATATGGAGGGGTAGATGAGACACACCGTGAGGACAAAATCACCTATGGAGGGTAGATGGATACACGAGTGAGGACACAATCTATATGGAGGGAGATGGAGACAGTAGGTGAACAAATTCTATATGGAGGGTAATGGGACAGGTGAGGACCAATCTATATGGAATTTAGATGGAGATACAAGTTGAGGACAAAATCTGTATGGAGGGGGTAGATGAGCCGATTGGTGATGACCCAATCTATAGGAGGGTAGAGGGACACAGGGTGAGGACACAATCTAAGGATGGTAGAATTGAAGACAGGACGTGATGACATAATCATATGGAGGATAGATGGAGACACGAGTGGAGGTCCCAATCTATATGGAGGGTAGATGCGACACGAGATGAGGACACAATCATATATGGAGGATAGATGAGACACGAGGTGAGGACACAATCTAGATGGAGGGGAGATGGATACACAGGCGATGACACAATCTATTATGGAGGGGTAGATGGAGACACGAGGTGAGGACACAATCTATATGGAGGGTAGATGAGACAACGAGGTGAGGACCAATCGATAGTGGGGGGAGTGGAGACACAGGTGAGGACACAATCTAATATGGAGGGGAGATGAAGACACTAGTGAGGACACAATCTATAATGGAGGATAGATTGGAGACACGGGGTGATGACACTATCTATATGGAGTGTAGATGGGACAGGCCGTGAGACACAATCTATTATGGAGGGGTAGATGGAGAAGGACGTAGGACACATCTTATGGAGGATAGAGGGATACACGAGGTGGGTCAACATCTATATGGGGAGGGAGATGGAGACCCAAGGCGATGACCCCATCTATATGGAGGTAGATGGAGACCAAACGTGAGGACAAAATCACTATGGAGGGTAGATGGAGACCGAGGTGAGGTCACACTCTATATGGAGGGTAGATGGAGACCGGGAGGACACAATCTATCTGGAGGGTGTAGATGGAGACACGAGTGATGTCACAATCTATATGGAGGGTAGTGGAGAACAACGAGGTGGGACACATCTATATGGAGGGGGGTAGATGGAGACAAACCATTGGAGGATACATCTAATGGAGGAAGATGAGACTCGAGGTGAGGACACAATCTATATGGAGGGAGATGGAGACCTAGGTGAGGACACAATTCTATATGGGGGGAGATTGAGACACGAGGTGATGAACACAATCCTATATGGTATGGTAGATGAGACACTAGGTGATGACACAATCTATATGGAGGGTAGATGAGACAACTGAGGCACAATCTATATGGAAGTGTAAAAGATGGTAGACAGACGTGAGGACACAATCTATAATGTAGGGTATAGGAGTACAGCGAGTGAGGACACAATCTATATGGAGGATATATGGTACCCTAGGTGAGGTCATCACTCTATATGGAGGTGTGTAAGAAATGGAGACACTAGGTGAGGACACAATCTTATGGATGGGGTAGATGGAGACACGACGTGAGGACACAATCTATCTGGAGGGAAATGGAGACACGAGTGAGGACGCAATCTAATATGAGGTTAGTATGGAGACAGGAGGTGATGACACAATCTATATGGGGGTAGATGGAGAAGTAGGTGAGGACACAATCTATATGGAAGGTAGAGGAGATACAAGGTGAGGACCAATCACTATGGAGGGAGGATGGAGACACGATGTGGAGGACACAATCTTATGGAGGGAGAGGAAGACACGAGGTGAGGACACAATCTATATGGAGGGGAATGGGGAACACGAGGTGAGGACACACTCTTATGGAGGGTAGAATTGGACACAAATGTGGGACACCATCTATATGGAGGGTAGATGGAGACCATGACGTGAGGAACACAATCTATATGGAGGTATATAGACAGACGTTAGGACACAACTATTGGAGGATATTAGGAGCTGAGGGAGGGTCACAATCTATATGGAGGGTAAATGGATGACAGAGGTTGGCACAATCTACAATCTATATGGAGGGGAGATGGATACACGAGGTGAGGTCACAATCTATATGGCGGGTAGATGGAGACACTATGTGAGGAACAGAATCTATATGATGGAGGTGGAGACACAGGGGAGGACACGGGGGGGGGACGAAAAGTGGATGAGGTAAAAATCTATATGGAGGTGGTAGACGGAGAACACGACTTTGAGTACCAAACATCACTATTGATGGTAGATGGAGACACGATGTAGGACACAATCTATATGGAGGGTAGATGGAGACACGAGTTGAGGACACAATCTAAATGGAGGGTAGATGACGACACGAGGTGAGATCACAATCTATATTTAGGTGTAGACCGGAGACACGAGGTGAGGATGCAATCTATATGGAGGGGAGATGTATACAACGAGGTGGGTCACAATCTATATGGATGGTAGATGGATATACGATATGAGAACACAATCTATATGGAGTAAATGGACACGATGTGAGGGACACAATTATATGGAGGGGTATATGGGACACGAGTGAGGACACAAATCTTATGGAGGGTAGCATGAGACACGATGTGAGGGACACATCTATATGGAGGGTAGATGGAGACACGAGGTGAGGACACAATCTATATGGAGGATAGATGGAGCACGTAGGTGAGGACACATTCTATAATGGAGGATAGATGGAGACACGAGGTGAGGACACAATCTATATTGAGGGTAGATGGAGACCGAGGTGAGGCACAATCTATATGGAGACAACTAGTTAATGTCAAAATCTATTGGAGACTCAAGCTGATGACACATCTTATATGGAGGGTAGATTGGAGACCACGAGGTGAGGACACAATCGATCTGGAGGATAGATGGAGACACGCGGTGAGGTCAATCTATATGGATGGTGATGGAGACACAGGTGAGGTCCCAATCTATAATGGAGGGTAGATGGAGACATTAGGTGGAGGACACAAGTCTAAATGGAGGGTAGATGGAGACCGAGTGATGAACAATCTTATAAGGAGTAATGGAGACACGAGGGTGGGTCACAACTATAATGGAGACACAATCTGAGGACACATCTATATGGAGGGTAGATGGAGACCGGTGAGGACACAAATCCATTGGAGGATAGATTTGAGACCAAGTGAGGACAATAATCTTATGAGGGTCATGGAGACACAAGGTTAGGACATAATCTATATGGAGGATAGATGAGACAACTGAGTGGGACACAATCTAAAAAATGGGGTAGATGGAGACACTAGGGAGGTCACAAGCCTATATGAGATACTTGGGGTGAGTCAACATCTATATGGAGACACAAGCGAGGACCAATCTATATGGAGGGTAGTTGGATACCTAGGTGATGACACAATCCTATTTAGGGTGATGGAGACACGTGTGAGGACATAATCTATATGGTGGGTAGATGAGACATCGATGTGAGGACCACAATCTATATGGAGGTTAGATGGATACACGAAGGTGGGACCCAATCATATGGAGGGGAGATGGATACACGAGGTGGAGGACACAATCTATATGGAGGGGAGATGAGACACGAGGTGAGGACACTCTAATGGAGGGTAGCATGTTTGACAGCGATGTGAGAAACAATCCTATGGAAGTAGATGGAGACACCAGTGATGACCCACTATATAGATAGATGAGACACGAGTGATACATAATCTATATGGAGGGTAAATGGAGACACTAGCTGAGGACACAATCTATATTGAGGGTAGATTGAGGACACAAGGGGGTCACAATCTATATGAGGGTAATGGAGACACCATGTGAAGGACACAATCTTATGAGGATAATGGAGACCGAGGTGAGGACATAATCTATATGGAAGGGTAGATGGAGACACGATCTTAGGACACCTCTCTATGGAAGGTAGATGGAGACACCAGTGAGGACCAATCTCTATGGAGGATATAGATGGAGACAACGAGGTGAGGACATAATCTATATGGAGGGTAGATGGAGACACGATCTGAGGACACCATCTATATGGAGGGTAGTGGTACACAAGGGAAGTCACATCTATATTGAGGTAGAGGCGACACTAGTGAGGGTCCCCAATGTATATGGTAGGTAGAAGATGGAGACACAGCTGAGACACAATCTATCTGGAGGATAATGAGCACGAGGTGAGGACATAATCGATATGGAGGGTAGATGGAGACACAGGTGAGGTTTGACATCTATGGTTGGTAGATGGAGACATCTAGTGAGTACACATCAATATGGAGGGAAGATGAGACACGAGTTAGGACATAATCTAATATGAGGGTAGATGGAACACTAGGTGAGGACAAATCTAATGGAGGATAGATGGAGCACGAGGTTAGGACATAATCTATATGGAGGTAGTGGAGACAAGATGTGAGGACCCATCTATATGTGAAGGTAGATGGAGAGACAAGGTGAGGACAAAATCCCTATGGAGTGGAGGAATGAGACACGAGGTGGAGACACAATCTATAATGGAGGGGAGATGGAGGCACGAGGTGAGACACAACTATATGAGGGAGATGGAGACACAGGTGAGGACACAATCTATCATGATGGTGAGATGGATACACGAGGTGAGGACACAACTATATTTAGGGTTAGGATGAGACAAACGAGGTTGATACACAATCTAATATGGAGGGTAGATGGAACAGTACGTGAGGCACAATCTATATGGAGGGGTATGATGGAGACAGAACTGAGGACACAATCTATATGGAGGATAGATGGAATACCCAGTGATGTCACATCTATATTTAGGTAGATGATACACGAGGTGATGACACAATCTCATGGGAGGGTTGAATGGAGACACGATGTGGAGGTCACATCTATCTGGATGGGTAGATGGAGGGAAAAAACACAGGTAAGGTCAAATCTATATTGAGACACAACTGAGGACACAATCTATAGGAGTTTAATGGAGACACAATGTGAGGTCAAATCTATATGGAATTATATGGAGACCCGAGGTGAGGACCATCTAAATGGATGTAATGGAGACCGAGGTGAGGACACAATCTAATTGAGGGTAGATGGAGACACGAGGTGAGGTCAAACTATATGGAGATATTTTGGTGAGGTCAAATCTAGTTGGAGACACGAGCTGAGGACACAATCTATATGGAGGGTAGAGGAGACCGAGGTGAGGAACACAATCCATATGGAGGGTAGTATGGAACACGAGGTGAGGACATAACTTTGGAGTGGAGAGGAGACACTAGGTGATGACCATCTATATGAGGGAGATGGAGCACGATGTGAGGACACAATCTAATATGGAGGGGAGATGGAGACAGAGTTGGGACACATCTACATGGAGGGGAGATTGGATACACGAGTGAGGACCAATCTATATGGAGGGTAGATGGAGACACGAGGTAGACACACTCGTATATTGAGGGTAAGGAGACAGGCGTGAGGACAGCAACTATAATGGAGGTCGATGTAGACATGACGTGAGACACAATCCTATATGGAAGGATGATGATACCCTAGGTGCGGTCCCAATCTTTAGGAGGTAATGATTCACATGTGAGGACACAATCTAAATGGAGGGTAAATGGAGACAAGAGGTGAGGACACAATCTAATGGACGGGTAGATGAGACACTAGTTGAGCACATCTATATGGAGGGTAATGGAGACAGGACTGAGGACCCACTCTTATAGAGGATGATGGAGACACGAGGTTGAGGTCACGAATGCTATATGGAGGGTGATGATTGACACGAGGTTGATGACACAATCTATATGGAGGAATATGGAGACACAAGCTAGGACACAATCCTATATGGAGGTAGATGGAGACAAGTGAGGTCCAATCTATCTGAGGTAGATGAGACACGAGGTGAGACAACAATCTAAACTGGCGGGTAGTTGGAGACACGAGGGAGGACACAATCTAATGGAGGGTAGATGGAGACACTAGGTGAGGTCACAATCTATAGGGAGATCTTTGGTGAGGTCAAATCTATATGGAGAATACAGCTGAGCAACAATCTATATGGAGGTAGATTTGAGACACGAGGTGAGGAAACATCCATATGGAGGGTGTGGACCGAGTGAGGGACATCATCTTATGGAGGGTCGATGGAGACACGAGGTGAGGACACAATCTAATGGAGGGTGATGGAGACACGAAGGTGAGGACCATCATCTGGATGGGAGATCGGACACGAGGTGAGGCCACAATCTAATATTGGGATAGATGAGACACAAGGTGAGGACCAATCTATAATGTAGGATAGATGTAGACACTACGGTGAGGACACATCTATATGGAGGACAGATGGGACACGAGGTGAGTACCATCTATATTGAAAGGGTATATGGAGACACAGGTGGGAACACACTCTATTGGAGGGGAAGGATACACGAGGTGAGGACACAATCTATATTTAGGAGAGATGGAGACACGATGTGGACACATCTATATGGAGGGTAGAATGTTGACACAGTGAAACACCAATCTATATGGAGTGGGGTTGATGGAGACCGAGGTAGGACACAATCTCTATGTAAGGTATATGGAGACACGAGGTGAGGACATAATCTAATAGGGTAGATGGAGACACGAGCTGAGGGGACACAATCTATATGGAGGGGAGATGAGACACAAGTGAGGACATAATCTATATGGAGGTAGATGGATACCACGAAGGTGAGACCCAATCTATATGGAGGTGGGTAGATTGATGACCCGAGGTGAGGACACAATCTCTATGTGCAGGTTGATGTAGACACGAGGTAGGACATAATCTATAATGGAAGTGAGATGGAGACACCGAGCTTAGACACATCTATATTGAGGGGGAGATGGCGTACACAGGGTAGGTCCAATCTATATGAGAGGGTAGATGGAGACACAAGGTGGGTCACAGATCTATATGAGGGTAGATGGAGAAACAGGCTGAGACACAATCTATATGGAAGGATAGATGGAGAAACGATTTGAGTAACATAATCTATATGGAGGTGAGATGGAGACACTAGGTGAGGAGCATACTCTTATGGAGGGTAGATGGACGAACACATGTGAATGGGTTACAATCTATTGAGTATAGATGGAGACACAGGTTGTACAGCACAATCTATATTGAGGGGAAGATGTGAGACACGAAGGTGAGGACATAATCATATGGGGGAGGGAGTATACACGAGGTGAGACCTCAATCTATATGGGGATAATGGATACACGATGTGAGGACATAACTTGTGGAGGGGAGATGGTAGACACGAGTTAGGACATAAGTCTATATGTCGGGTAGAATCGAGACACGAGGGTGATGACATAATCTATATGGAGGGGAGATGAGACCCACGAGGTGAGTTTACAATCTATATGGAGGGTAGATGGAGACCTATTGATATCACAATCTATATGGAGGGTAGATGGGACACGAGGTGAGGACATATCTATGGAGGGTAATGAGACAACGATGAGGACACAATCTATTGGAGGATAATGGAACACGCTTTAGGCACAATCTATATGGAGGGGGATGGAGATCACGAGGTGGAGGACACATCTATTGGAGCTATCTGGAGACAACGAGGTGAGGGCACAATCTATATGAGATAGATGGAGACAACTAAGGTTAGGAATAATCTATAGGAGGTTAGATGGAGACAACTAGGTGAGGTTACAATCTATATGGAGGGTAGATTGACACGAGGTGAGGACACAATCTTATGGAGGTAGATGGAGACAACGAGGTGAGGACACAATCCATATGGAGGGTAGATGAGACCGATGTGATGACACAATCTAATTGAGGAGGGTAGATGGAGACACTAGTGAGGACAAACATCTATATTGAGGGGGGTAGATGAGACACAGGTGAGGACACAATCTATATGGAGGGGGGATGGAGACATGAGGTGAGGACACAATCTATATGGAGGTGATATCAGGAGATTATGAGATTTGTATATAGGGGACAGTACACGGGAGGGGTGGTGGTGTATCTGAGCCGGTGTTTGTGGGTGCAGTACATAGCAGGGGTGGCGGTGTATCTGAGCCAGTCTGTTTGTGGGGGTACAGTACTAGGAGGGTGGGTGGTGTATCTTGGCAGTCTGGGATGGAACATTATATTTAGGGGGTGGTTGTGTATGTGACACTCCCGGTCTGGGTGGAAGAGTGTATAGGAGGGGTGACGGTGTTATGTGAGCCGTGTGTGGGGGAGGGGGGGTACAGTAATACATGTGAGGGGGTGGGGGTGTATCTAGCCGTTGTGGGGGGCTATGTATAATAGGAGGGGTGGGATCCGACCTCTCGTCTCATCCCCCTCCTCGCTCCGCTCTTGAGCTGTGTGTGTTGTCCTCCCTGCTCTCTGCGTTGTCCTCTTCCCTATAAGAAATAAGGCTCGGCTGCGTCCTGTCTTTCTGTGTGTGTAGGTGGGGGGGGGGGGGGGGGGGGGGGGGGGGGGGGGGGGGGGGGGGTCGCTCCCTCTCTATATTTGGCTCTGTATATGGTAGGTGGTCTCTCCTCTCTATATTTGGGTGTGTATATGGTAGGTGGTCTCTCCCCTCCTTCACAGCTGAGATGAATATTAATGTGGGATGTCTGAGCGGAGGAGCAGCCGCTGTTATTTGCAGGTATTAGGAGCCCGGGGATCGCTCCATGTCTGCCATCATCTCCTGGATCCTCCTCCTGCTCCATACTGCATCCTCTCGTATACAACATCTCCCCTAACTACAACCCCTATCATCCTAGAACCCATATATCTCCTCCTACCATAACCCCCTATATTGTGTATACATGTCCTCCTACCATAACCCCCTCATTCTATAACCTGTCCCTCGAATCTTATTTCTCCCTATAAAATCTTATAGTTTGACTTTGTTGTTTTACCTGATAAAATGAAATCTGAGGAGGAAATGTTTTTACATTTCCTCATGATCATTAGATGTGATCGTGGGTTGAGTATGGAGGGACAAGAACAAGAAATACTCATGAAGCTCAGGGGATGACTATGGAGATCCAGAGAAGATCACTTTGCCATAGTGGAGATGAAGGGATAGTCTTGAGCCTCGGGGAATAATCATGGTTATCAAAAGATGGTCCTGAACCTCAGAGGATTTACATAGAGATCAAGAGATGGTTGTCAGACTTGGTAATATCATGGAGATCAAGTGATCATGACGAGGATCAGAGGATGATCATGGAGGTCTACAGATCATCACTAGAGAGATGGAGAAAAACAGTCATGAACATCAGGGAATTATCGTGGAGATAAAGAGATGGCACAGGAGATGCTCATGGAGGTCAAGAGATGGTCATGAAGCTCAGTGTTCATGTTCATGGATGTCAGGAGAATAAGTCCCATAATCTTGAGGCTCAGGGAATGGGCACGGAGATTATAGATGATCATTAAACTTGGGATAAGTATGGAGATCAAGAGATGATTGCAAGCTCAGAGGGTATTTATTGAGTCATGAGAGATCACACCAGCTCAGTGAATGATCATAGAGGCGCAAAAAAGAGTCAATGAGGCTGAGGCATCTGGAAAGCCTAATTTTACAGCAGACATGATTCGAAGTGTGACTCAGCTGTGATCATAGATATCCTTAACTAATTATGGAGATAAGAGCTGATATGAAGCTTAGAGGATGATCATGAGAACAAAAGATAATGATAGCTCTGTGCCTGACATGGAGATGTTCACAGGATTCAGGGTGTGATAATGGGATTTAATCGATATTGGTGAGGCCTTAGGGTGATCTAGGGAATTCAAAAAAAGGTGATTTCAAAGAAAAAAAATAATCATGATGCATCATCAAGAGTTGATCACAAAGCTCAGGTGATAATCAGAGTGATCAAGAGATGATCACAAAATCTCAGGTTGTCAAAACTGATCAAGATCTTATCACAAGCCAGGTGGTCTCACAGTGATCAGAGATGATCACAACGCTCATGCTGGTCAACAGGATCAAGAGAGATCCAAATCTCAGGTGGTCAACACATGATCAGAGAGATCACAAGCTCGGCGTGGTCCATCACAGTGTCAAGAGATGATCACAAGCTCAGGTGGTCTCACAGTGATCAGAGAAGTCACAAAGCTGAGGTGGTCATCCAGTGATCAAGAGAAGATCACAAAGCTCAGGTGGTCATGCACAGTGATCAAGAGATATCACAACTCAGGTGGTTCTCACAGTGATCAAGAGATATCACAAAGCTCAGGTGGTCATCACATTGATCAAGATAAGATCACAAGCTCAGGTGGTCATCAAAGGTGATCAAGAGAATATCACAAAGCTCAGGTGGTCATCCACAGTGATCCAGAGATTACCAAGCTAAGGTGGTCATCACAGTGATCAAGAGAAGATCAGCAAGCTCAAGGTGGTACACATGATCAAGAGATGATTCAAACCTCAGGTGGTCATCACAGTGATCAAGAGATGATTACAAAGCTCATTGTGTTCATCACAGTGATCAAGAGAAGATCACAACGCTCATGTGGGTCCATCACAAGTTGATCAAGAGAGATCAAAAGCTCAGGTGGTCATCAAAGTGACAAGAGATGATCAAAAGCTTAGGTGGTCAAAACAGTGATCATAGTGATCACAAAGCTCGGTGGCAAAACAGTGATCAAGAGAATATCACAAAGCTTGCGGTGGTCATCACAGTTATCAGAAGTGATCACAAAGCTCAAGTGGTCATCAATGATCAAGAGATGATGGCACAAAGCTCAGGTGGTCTCACGTGATCAAGAGATATCAGCAAAGCTCCGGTGGTCATCACACAGTGATAAAGAGATGATCACAATGCTCAGGTGGTTATCACAGTGATCAAGATATGTCACACAGCTCAGGTGGTCACACAGTGATCAAGAGATTGATCAAAAAGCTCGGTTGGTCAATCACAGTGATCAGAGCTTATCACAATCTCATGTATCATCACAGTGATCAAGAGATGATCACAAAGCTTAGGTGGTCAAAACAGTGATCAAGAGATGATCACAAAGCTCAGGTGGTCAAAACAGTGATCAAGAGAAGATCACAAAGCTCGCGTGGTCATCACAGGGATCAAGAGATGATCACAAAGCTCAGGTGGTCATCACAGTGAACAAGAGATGATCACAAAGCTCAGGTGGTCATCACAGTGATCAAGAGATGATCACAAAGCTCAGGTGGTCATCACAGTGATCAAGAGATGATCACAAAGCTCAGGTGGTCATCACAGTGATCAAGAGATGATCACAAAGCTCAGGTGGTCATCACAGTGATCAGAGATGATCACAAGCTCAGGTGGTCATCACAGTATCAAGAGATATTAACAAAGCTACAGGTGTCATCACCGTGAAATCAAGAAGAGATTACAAGCTCATGTGGTCTCACAGGATCAAGACAGAGATCACAAAGCTCAGGTATCATCACAGTGATCAAGAGATGATTCACAAGCTCAGTGGTCATCAACAGTGATCAAGAGATGCTCACAAAGCTCAGGTGGTTCAAAACAAGTGATCAAGTAGAAGATTACAAAGCTAAGGTTGTCATCACAGTGATCACGGAAGATCACAAGCTCAGGTGGTCCATCACAGTGGATCAGAGATATCACAAAGATCCTGTGGTCATCACAGTGCTCAAGAAGAATATCACAAAGTCAGGGTGGTCATCAACATTGATCAAAGAGGATCCAAAGCTCAGGTGGTCATCACAGTGATCAAGAGATGATCCTGGGTCTTTGGATTATCATTCTGAAAGTAAAAGCATATCAGGAGAGCCATCAGATGCTCATGGAGGTCAAGAGATGATCGCTAGGCCCAGGAGAATGAGAGAAAGTCATGAGGCTCAGGGAATGTGGTCAAGAGATGATTACTGAGGGAAAATCATGGAGATCAAGAGAGGATGACAAGGCTCAGGGGATGATTATGGGGATCAAGTCATGATCAAGTATGTCGGGGGTTCCTAATAATCAGTGGGTGTCAATAACTCCTCTAGGGCCCCGTCAACTTGGCCTGGGACCTGTGTACCTAACCTCACACCGCTACCCCCTTCTTGCACATTACACTGGAGAATACACATATATACTACTCAGAGATATACACACAGCAGCAGCCTCCCTTATAAATATACTTCTTTCCAAGAGATCTCATTCATGAATTTTCTACACAACTCTAAAAGAAATTTTCCAAGAGCCCTCCCGTAAACGAAAGAAATATCCACAGATAACCCCCCTTAATAATGAAATGTCAGGAGCAGCCCCTTATTACATGAATTCACAATATACCCCCTATAATGAATTCCAGGAGCCGCACCATTATTAACCGAAATATCCACGATACCCCCTTAATAATGAAATGTCCAGGAGGCAGCCCCATTATTAAAGAAAATATCCACAAAACCCCTTAATAATGAATTCCAGGAGCACTCCATTTATTAAAGGAATATCCACAGATACCCCTTATAATGAATGTCCAGGAGCGCCTCCATTATTAAAGGATATCCACAGATACCCCCTTAATACTGAAATGTCCATGAGCAGCTCCATTTACAGGAATATCCACAGCTCCCCCTTACTAATGAAATTGCCAGGAGCACTCCATTATTAAGGAATATCCACATTACCTCCCTTATAATGAAATGTCCAGAACAGCCCCATTATTAAACTAAATCCCACAGATAACCCCTTAATAATGAAATGTCCAGGAGCAGGCCCATTATTAACGAATATCACAGATACCCCCTTACTAATGAAATGTCCAGAGCATCCCATTATTACTAATATCCACCATACCACCCCCTAATCATGACAGTGTCCGGACAGCCCCATTGATTAACAAAATATCCCACAGATACCCTTAATAATGAATGTCCAAGGAGCAACCCCATTATTAAAAGAATTAATCCAACATAGTAACCCCTTATAATGAAATGCCCAGGAGCAGCCCTATTATCAACAAAATATCCACAGATACCCCTTATAATGAAATGTCCAGGAGCCACCCATTAGTAACGAATATCCACAGATTCCCCCCCTTAATAATGAAATGTCCAGGACCAGCCCCCATTATAACAAATATCCACAGATACCCCCTTAATAATGAAATGTCCAGGAGCAACCCCATTATTAACGAATTATCCACAGATACCCCTTAATAATGAAATGCCCAGGAGCAGCCCCATTATTAACAAAATATCCACAGATACCCCCTTAATAATGAAATGTCTCAGGTCAAACCCCATTATTAACAAATATCCACAGATACCCCCTTAATAATGAAAGTCCAGGAGCAAACCCCATCTAACAAAATATCCCAGATAACGCCCCCTTATATGAAATGTTCCAGAGCAAACCCCATTATTAACGAAATACCACAGATAACCCCGCTTAATAATGAAATGGTTCCGGACCGGCCCCATTCTTAACAAAATATCCACAATAACGCCCTTAATAATGAAATGTCCATAAGCACCCCATTCTTAACGACATATCCACAGATAGCCCCTTAATAATGAAATGTCCAGGAGCAGCCCCATTATAAGGAATATCCACAGATACCCCCTAATAATGAAATGTCCGAGCAACCCCATTTTTAAACAAAAATAATCCACAGATACCCCCTTAATAATGAAATGTCCAGTAGTCACCCCATTCTTAAAGAATATCCACAGATCCCCTTAAGAATGAAAATGTCCAGGAGGCAGCCCATTATTAACAAATATCCACAGTACCCCCCTTAATAATGAAATGTCCAGAAGAAAGCTCCATTATTAAAGGAATATCCCCGATACCCCTTATAATGAAATGTCCAGGAGCAGCCCCATTTTAACAAAATATCCCAGATACCCCTTAATATGAATGCCCAGGAGGCAGTCCCGCATATACAAAATATCCATCAGATAACCCCTTAATAAATGAAATGTCCATGAGCAGCCCCATTAATTACGAATATCCACAGATACCCCTTAATAATGAAATTCCAGGATCAGCCCCTTTATTAACGAAATAATCCCGATACCCCCTTACTATGATATGTCCCGGAGCAGCCCCATTATTAAAAGATATCCCCAGATACCCCCTTAATACTGAAATGTCCAGAGCAGGCCCCATTATTAACAAATAGTCCCAGCTACCCCCTTAATATGAAATGTCCAGGAGCAACCCCTTAATTAAACAAAAAATATCTACAGATTACCCCCTTAATATGAAATGGCCAGGACACCCCAGTATTACAAAATATCCACAGATGACCCCCTTAATATGAATGTCCAGAGCAACCCATTATTAACAAATATCCACAGATCCCCCTTTCATATATGAAATGTCCAGGAGCCCCCCTTTATTAACAAAAAATTCTACAAAATAACCCCCCTTAATAATGAATTCCCAAGAAGCAGCTCCCTTATTAACAAATATCCACTATACCCCTTACTAATGAAATGTCCAGGAGCACCCCCGTATTAACAAATAGCCCCAGATACCCCCTTAATAATGACTCCAGAGCAAAACCCCATTATTAACGAATATCCACAGATACCCCTTAATAATGAATGTCCCAGAGCAGCCCCATTATTAAGGAAGTCCACAGATGCCCCCTTAATAATGAAATGTCCATGAGCAGCGCTCCCATTATTAACAAATATCGACAATACCCCCCTTAATAATGAAATGTCCGGGAGCAATGCCCCATTATTACTGAAATATCCACAGATAACCACCACCCCCCTTAATAATGAAATGTCCAGGGCAATCCCAAAGCCCCATTTACGAAATATCCACAATACCACCCCCTAATAATGAAATGTCCAGGAGCAGCCCCATTATTAAAGGAATATCCACAGATACCGCCCCTTAATATGAATGTCCAGAGCACCCATTTTAAAGGAATCATCCACAGATGCCCCTATAATCATGAAATGGTCCAGAAGCATCCCCCATTAATTAACGAATATCCACAGATACCCTTAATAATGAAATGTCCAGGAGCCACCCCATTATTATACAAAATATTCCACAGATACCCCTTAATAATGAAATGTCCAGAGCAAACCCCATTAGTACGAACTATCCCACAGATAACCCCCTTAATAAGAAATGCTCCATGGGCAGTAGCCCCATTATTACGAATATCCACAGATACCCACCCCCTTAATAATGAATGTCCAGGAGCATCCCCCTTATTAACGAAATATCCACAGAGTACCCCCCTTAATAATGAAATGTCCAGGACGCCCCATTATTAACGAATATCACAAGTAACCGCCCCTTAATACTGACATGTCCAGTACGCCGCCATTATTAACAAAAAATATCTAGATAATAGCCCCCTTATAATGAACTGGTCCAGGAGCAAATCCCCATTATAACGAAAATATAATCCCAGATAACCCCCCTTAATAATGAAATAATCCACAGTACAGGGCACTACAGGATATATTCATGATGCTATGGAGATGAATTGAGGTTGTCACGTGATGCTATGGGGATGATGGTGGATTATGGAGAGATGTCCATGATGCTATGGGTGAGGTGTGGGAAGACTGTCCATGATGCTATGGGGATGATGGTGGTTTGTCACGTGGATGCTATGGGGATAGGGTGGTTACTTTAGACGTAGTTCTCATTCGCTTCCTTCCCCCCTCCTTAGAGCCGGCATCTCCATGTGGAAATACACCCTCCGTTACCCCTCAAACCAGCACCTTTCCATAAAGTTCTCTAGAAAACCTGTTTGACTGTAATCTAAAAATATAGCCAAAAGCCAAATATCGCAAATCATACTCCATCACCTCAATCTGCAAACCATCTGCACTGACTTCTACACGGATGACACAATGGTTGGCATCTGCAGCATGGACTTCTACCACGGAGGACAACATGGGTGACTCTGCAGTGGACTTCTACCCTGGAGACACAATGGTGGCTCTCCAGCAGGACTTCTACCACGGAGGACACAATGGTGGCATCTGCAGCAGGACTTCTACCACGGAGGACAAAGTGTGGCATCTTCCAGCTGGACTTCTACCAGGAGGACCAATGGTGGCATCTCTGCAGCAGGACTTCTAACCACGGAGGACACCATGGGACATCTGCAGCTGGACCTTCTACCATGGAGACAACAATGGTGGCATCTGCAGCTTACTATCTATCCACGGATGACAAAATGTGGGCTCTGCGTGGCCTTCTACCACGGAGGACACAAATGGTGACATCTGCAGCTGACGTCTACCAGGGGCCAAACATGGTGGCATCTGGCGCTGGATTCTTACACGGATGTCCACAAGGTGTGCATCTGAGCTGGACGTATACGACGAGGACACAAATGGTGGCATCTGCATGCTGTACTTCTCCCATGTAGACACAATGTGGCATCTGCAGCTGGACTTCTACCCACGGAGGACACTGTGGGCATCTGCAAGCTGCTTCTACCACGGAGGACACAATGGTGGCATCTCCAGCTGGGACTTCTAACCATGGAGGACACAATGTGCATCTGCACTGTGACTTTTACCATGGAGGAACAATGGCGGCCATCTGCAGCTGACTTCTACACGGAGGACCATGGTGGGCATCTGCAGCTGGCTTTACCATGGGAGGACACAAATGGTGCATCTGCAGCTGGGGAACTTCTAACTACCATTGAGGACACAATGGCGGCACTGCAGCTGGACTTCTACCACAGAGGACCAATGGCTGCATCTCTTGCAGCAGGACTTCTAACCATGGAGGACCAATGGGTGGCAATCTGCAGCTGGACTTCACCAGGAGGACCAATGGGTGGGCATCTCTGCAGTGCAAGCTGGACTTCAACCATGGAGGCCAATGGTTGCATCTGCAGCTGGACTTCTACCAATGGAGGCACATGGTGGCATCTCATCTGGACTTCTAGCCATCGGAGGACACAATGGTGGCATCTGCACAGCTGACTTTCTACCATGGAAAAGGACACAGCATGTGGCATGCTGCAGCGGACTTCAAAACCTGGATGACACAATGGTGGCATCTGCGCTGGACTTCTACCATGGAGGACAAAATGGTGTCATCTGCAAGCTGGGACTTCTACCAGTGGAGGGACACAATGGGCATCTTCAGGCTTACTTTCTACCATGAGGACACAATGGTGGCATTGCAGGACAGTGCTGGTGAACAGCTTTTGGGGGTTGGGTTGGGCCCGGCTCAGGGCTACATTTCCTGGACCAGATGAGAGAACCTAGCTGTCCTCCATAACTGTCCCCAGGTAGTGCTATATCTACATAAGAGGTAAGATCAGCAAGTCCGTGGTATGGAGAATAAGAAAGAAAACGGCTCTTGGCTGTTTTGGTCCCCTGACCCCTGCTACTGTGATCAATGATGGGCACCAGGTGTTATATGCAGGGGCTTACATGTGGCCGATTACTATTTACCCACGAAAGATTCTTGACCACTAAGGTTCCTAGATTTGACATGCTTGTGTTACTGGACTCTTAACATTTTTCTCTGACCTCAATCTAGTAACCATTACAATACTAATCCTCTGCTGCCTGCCTGACCTCGCCTGATGACAATGCTTGACCCTATCTGCCTGTCCTGACCTCTCCTGATGACAATGCGCCCGATGCTGCCTGTCCTGACCTCTGCCTGATGACAATGCTGCCCTATCTGCCTGTCCTGACCTCTGCCTGATGACCATACTGACACTGATCTTCCTGTCCTGACCTCTGCCGATGACATGCTGACCCTATGCCTGCCGTCCTGACCCGTCTGCCTGAGGACCATACTGACCGTGCCTCCTTCCTGACCTCTGCCTGATGACCCTACTGACCCTGTGCTGCCTCTCCTGACCTCTGGCCTGATGACCATCACTGACCTTTTGCCTCTGTCCTGAACCTCTGCCTATGACTAATACTGACCCTGTGGCCGCCTGTCCTGACCTTCTGCCTGATGACCAATACGACGTGTGCTGCCTGTTCCTGACCTCTGCCTATGCGCATACTGACTGTGCCGCCTGCTACTCGCCTGATGACCATACTACCCTGGCTGCCTGTCCTGACCTCGCCTGATGACCATAAGGGACGGACCCCGTTCCGCCCTGTCCCTACCCCTGCCTGATGACCATAACTGACCGTGGGGTGTGCCGTCTGGACCATCTTGCTGATGACCATACTGACCGTGTGCCGCCGTCCCTAAACCTCTGCCTGATGACCATACTGGACCCTGGCTGCCCCCACCCTGTCCGACCTCTGCCGAATGACCATGACGGACCCTGTTCTCCTGTCCGACCTCTGCCGGATGACCATACTGACCCTGTTCTGCCGGTCCTGACCTCTTGTCCTGATGAACATACTGACCCTGTGCCCGCCTGTCCTAAACCTCTGCCTGAATGACCATCTGACTCGTAGTGCCCCTGTCCTTGCCTCTGCCTGATGACCATACTGACCCTTGGCTTCCGTCCTACCTTTCCTGAATGACCATACTTGCCCGTGTGCTGCCTGTCCGACCTCTGCCTGATGACCCATACTGACCCTGTGCCTCCTGTCCTGACCTCTGCTGATGACCATCTGCCCCTGTGCTCCTGTCCTGACCTCTACCTGATGAACCATAACTATACGACCCTGTGCTGCCTGTCCTGACCTGCCGATTGATCTGCCATACTTATACCCTGTTCCTCCTGTCCTGACCTCTGCCTGATGACAATGCTGACCCTATGCTGCCTGTCCTGACCTCGCCGGATGACAATGAGACCCTTGCCTGCCTGTCCTGGACCTCTGCCTGATGACAATGCTGACCCTATGCTGCCTGTCCTGACCTCTGCCTGATGACCATACTGGACACTGATCTGCTTCCTGACCTCTGCTGAAATGACAATGCTGACCCTATGCTGCCTTTCCTGACCTCTGCCTGATGAACCATACTGAACACTGTGCCTCCTGTCCTGACCTCTGCCTATGACCATACTGACCCTGTGCTGCTCTCGCTGACCTCTGCCTGATGACCATACGAACCCTGTGCCGCCTGTCCTGACCTCTGCCTGATACTATACTGACCCGTGCCGCCTGTCCTGACCCTGCCTTGATGACCATACTACCGTGTGCTGCCTGTCCTGACATCTGCCTGATGAACCATACTGAACCGGTGGTCCGTCTGTCCTACCCTGCCTGATGACCATCTGACCCTGTGCTGGCCTGTCCTGACCATCTGCCTATGACCTACGACCCTGTTTCCTCCTGTCCTGAACCCTGCCTGATGACCATACTGCCGTGTGGCTGCCTGTCCTGACCTCTGCCTGATGACCATACTGACCGTGTGTCCGCCTGTCCTACCTCTGCCGTATGACCAACTGACCTGTGCTGCCTGTCCTGACCCTTGCTGAGACATACGACCCTGTTTCCTCCTGTCCCTGACCTCTTGCTGATAACCATCCTGACCTGTTCTGCCTGGTCCCTGACCGCTGCCTGATGACCATACTGGACCCTGTGCCGCCTGTCCTAACCTCTGCGCTGATGACCATACTACCGTGTGGCCGCCTGTCCTGACCTCTCTTGCCTGATTACCATACTGACCCGTGCTTCCTGTCTGCCCTCTGCCTGATGACCAACTACCGTGGCTGCTGTCCTGAACCTCTGCCTGATGACCGCATACTGACCCTGTGCCGCCTGTCCTGACCGCTGCCTGATTACAATACTGGCCCCTGTGTCCTCCTGTCCTGACCATCTACCTGATGACCATACACGACCCTGTGCTGCCTGTTCCCTGACCTCTGCCTGATGACCATACTGACCGCCGCCTGTGCACGATCACCCTGTCCTGACCTCTGCTGATGACAATGCGTGACCCTATTCCTGCCTGTCCTGACTCTGCCTGATGACCATACTGACCTGTGGCGCCTGTCCCTGACCTCCTGCCCTGATTACCATACTTACCTGTGCCGCCTTTCAAACCTCTGCCTGATGACAATGCTTACCCTATGCTGCCTGTCCTTACCTTTCCCGATGACGCATACTGGACCGGTGCCGTCTGTCCTAAAATCCTCTGGCCTGTGACCATACTGACCGTTTGCTGGCCTTCCTGACCTCTGCCTGAGACCATACTGACCCTGTTCCGGCCTGTCCTGACCTCTGCCTTATACCAGACTACCCTGTGCCGCCTGTTCCCTGACCTCTTCGCGATTGACTCATACCTGACCCCTGTTCACCTGTCCTGACCTCTGCCTGATGCCATACTGACCCCTGTGCATTCCTGTCCTGACCTCTGCCTGATGACTGCATACTGACCCTGTGCTACCCTGTCTTACCTCTGGCTCCTGAGCCCATATCATACTTTGTGGGGGACTCCTTTCCCCTGTCCTGACCATCTCTTCCTTCTTACCATACTGACCCTGTCCGCCTGTCCTGAACTCTGCCTGAGGACCATACTGACCGTGTGCTGCCTTCCTGACCCTCTCCCTGATGACCATCTGCCCTGATCTCCTGTCCTAACCTCTCCTGTACCATACTGACCCTGTGCTGTCCTTCCTAACCTCTGCCTGATGACCATACTGACCGGTGCGCCTGTCCGACCTCTGCCTGATTGACCATACTGACCGTGTTGCTTGTCCTGTCCTGACCCCTCCTGATGACCATACTGACCCCTGTGCCCGCCCTGTCCTGACTCTGCCTGATGACTCATAACTGACCCTGTGCTTCCTGTCCTGACCTCTGCCTGATGCCATACTGACCTTGTGCTGCCTGTCCTGACCTCTACCCTGATGACCATCCTGACCCTGTGCCGCCTGTCCTAACCGTCTAACCTCTGCCCTGATGACCATACTGACCGTGTGCCGCTCTCCTACCTCTGCCTGATGACGCATACTGACCGTGTGCGCCTGTCCTGACCTCTGCCTGATGACCATAACTACCGTGTTGCCTGCCTTTCCTGACCTCTGCCTTAGATGACCTAACGGACCGTGGCTGGTCCTGTCCTGAACTCTGCCTTATGACCATACTGACCCTGTGCTGCCTGTCCGACCTCTGCCTGATGACCTACTGACCATGTGCCGCGCTGTCCTGACCTCTGCCTGATTCCCATACTGACCGTGGTGCCCTCCTGTCCTGACTCCTGCCTTTACCATAACTGACCCCTGTGGTGACCCTGTGCCGCCTGTCCTGACCTCCTGCCGGATACCATCTGACGCGTGTGCTGCCTGTCCTGACCTCTGCTGAATGACCATACTGGACCCTGGTGCCCGCCTGTCCTGACCTCTGCCTGATGACATACTGCCCTTGTGCTACCTTCCTTACCTCTGCTGATGACCCATACTGACCCTGTGCCGCTGTCCTGACCTCTGCCTGATGAACATACGGACCCTGGTGCCTCCCTGTCCCTGACCTCTGCGCTGATGCCAGTCGGACCGTGGGGCTTCCTGTCCCTTACCTCTGTGCCTGTGACCATACTGACACTGACTGCTGTCTAACCTTTTACCTGATGAACCCATAACTGCCCTGGTCCGCCTGTCCTAACCTCTTCCTTATGACCATACTTGACCGTGTTGCCCTCCTGTCCTGACCTGCTGCTCTGCCTGATGACCATACTGACCCGTGTTCTGCCTGTCCTGACCTCTATCTAACCTGATGACTATACTGACCCGGGCCGCCTGTCCTGACCTCTGCCTGAGTGACCATACTGACCCTTGGCCGCTGTCTAACTCTGCCTTATGAACCAAACTGACCGTGTCCGCCTGTCCTAACCGCTGCTGGACTCTGCCTGATGACCATACTGACCGTGGCGCCTTCCTTACCTCTCCTGAATGACCATTCTGACCCTGTTCCGGGGCCTGTCCCTGACCTCTGCCTGATGACCATACTGACCCTGTGTCCTCCTGCCCCTGACTCCCTGATGACCATACTGACCGTGTGCTGCCCTGTCCCGACCTCTGCCTGATACCATACTGGCCCTGTGCTACCTGTCCTGACCTCTGCCTGATGACCCACACTGAACCCTGTGCTGCCTGTCTGACCTCTGCCTGATGACCTACCGCCGTGTACTGCTGTCTACCTCTGCCCTGATGACCATACTGACCGTGTGCCGTCTTTCCTAACCTCGCCTGAGACCATACTGACTGTGTGCTGCCTGTCCTGACCGTCTGCCTGGATTACCATACTGACCCTGTGCTGCCGTCCTGGACCTCTGGCTGAATGACTCCATACTGACCGTGGTGCTGCCGCCTGTCCTGACCTCTGCCTGATGACCAATACTGACCCTGTCTGCTTGTCCTGACCTCTGCGCTGATGACCATCTGACCGTGTGCTGCCTGTCCTGACCTCTGCCTGATGAACATACTGAACCGGGTGCTGCCTGTCCTACCTTGCTCTGCCCCGGATGAACCATACTGACCCTGTTTCCTCCTGTCCTGACCTCTGCCTGATGACCATACTGACCCTGTGCCGTCTGTCCTAACCTCTGCCTGATGACCATACTGACTGAGTGCTGCCTGTCCTGACCTCTGCCTGATGACCATACTGACCCTGTGCTGCCTGTTCTGACCTCTTCCTTGTATGACCGTACTGACACTGATCGCCTGTCCCTCCCTCTAACCTTATTACATAACTGACCGTTTGCCCTCCGCCTGTCCTGACCTCTTCCTGATGACCATACTGACCGTGGCTTGCCTGTCCTAACCGCTAACCCTCCTGCCTGATGACCATACTACCTGTGCCCCTGTCCTGGACCTCTTTCCTGATTGACATACTGACCGTGTGCTGCCTGCTGTCCTGACCTCTACCTGATGAACCATACTGACCCTGTGCCGCCTGTCCTGACCTCTGCCTGATGACGCATACTGACCCTTTGCAGCTGTCCTTGACCTCTGCCTGATGACTCATACGGACCGAGGATACAATCTTTATGGAGGGGAGATGGAGACACGAGGTGAGGTCACGATCTATATGGAGGGGAGATGGAGACACGAGGTGAGGACACAATCTATATGGAGGGTAGATGGAGACACGAGGTGAGGATACAATCTATATGAAGGGGAGATGGAGACACGAGGTGAGGACACAATCTATATGGAGGGTACATGGAGACACAAGGTGAGGTCACAGTCTATATGGAGGGGAGATGGAGACATGAGGTGAGGTCACAATCTATATGGAGGGGAGATGGAGACATGAGGTGAGGACACAATCTATATGGAGGAGACACGAGGTGAGGATAAAATCTATATGGAGGGGAGATGGAGACACGAGGTGAGGACACAATCGTCCGTTACTCCCAGCCAAGAAGTGGAGATCACCAGGGGCAGTGACCATGTCTGGACCCCCCTCAGCCAGTGATGGGGTGTCCGTTACTCCCATCCAAGAAGTGGAGATCACCCGGGGCAGAGACCATGAACATGAAGGCCAAGGCTTGATGAGGAGAAATTTAGGCCGGTGATGACCTGTGACCGGCTCACGGCAGCTGCTGCCCGGCTTTCCCTGGAGTATGTGGAGGACGTGGCAGGGATTGGCGCTCTGCTGACTCCCCGTGGTCTCGCCCCGGCGCCTCCTACACATACATTATACACACACATTATACACACACACACATTATACACACACACACATTATACACACACATTATACACACACATTATACATACATTAGACACACATTAGACACATTATACATCTATTGTACATCTATTATACATCTACCACACATGCACAACACACACTCTACACACGCACTGCACACGCACACATGCTACGCTCTACACACGCACACTGCACTACACACACATTACACACGCATTACACAAGCACTACACACGCATTAAACACGCACAACACACGCATTACACACGCACTACACACACATTACACACACATGCGCACTATGCACTACACACGCATTACACATGCACACGCACTACACATGCATTACACAAGCATTACACACACATTACACACGCATGCACACTATGCACTACACACGCACTACGCACGCACTACACACGCACTATGGACTACACACACACTCGCACTACGCACTGCACTTGCACACGTTCTACGCACTACACACGCACTACGCACTACACATGCACACACACAACGCACTACACATGCACTACACACGCACACACATTACACATGCATTACACACGCATTACACACACACGCACAATAAGCACTACACACAAGACACACAGCAGATCCCTACCGGCCTTGGGCAAGACCCCCATGTGAGCTAGCACAGACAGACAACAATACCCTACCGGCTTTGGGCAAGACCCCCATGTGAGCTAGCACAGACAGATAGCAAATCCCTACCAGCTTTCGGCAAGACCCCCATGTGAGCTAACATAGACAGACATCAATTCCCTACCGACCATGGGCAAGACCCCTATGTGAGCTAGCATAGACAGACAGCAATTCCCTACCGGCCTTGGGCAAGAACCCTATGTGAGCTAGCATAGACAGTCAGCAATTCCCTACCGGCCTAGGGCAGGACCCCCATGTGATCTAGCATAGACAGACAGAAAATCCCTACTGGCCTTGGGCAAGACCCCCTTGTGAGCTAACATAGACATACAGCAAATCCGTACCGGCCGTGGGCAAGACCCCCATGTGAGTTAAAATAGACAGACAGCAAATCCCTACCAGCCTTGAGCAGACCCCCATGTGAGCTAACATAGAGAGACAGTAAATCCCCACCGGCCATGGGCAAGACCCCTATGTGAGCTAGCAAAGACAGACAGCAAATATCTACCGGCCTTGGGCAAGACCCCGTTGTGAGCCAACAAAGACAACCTGCAAATCTCTACCGGCCTTGGGCAAGACCGCCATGAGAGCTAGCATAGACAGACAGCAAATCCCTACTGGTTTGGGGTGAGACCCCTATGTTAGCTAGCATAGACAGACAGCAAATCCCTACTGGCCTTGGGCAAGACCCCTATGTGAGCTAGCAAAGACAGACAGCAAATCCCTACTGGCCTTGGGCAAGACCCCCATGTGAGCTAGCATAGAAAGACAGAAAAGGCCTACCGGCCTTGGGCAGGACCCATATGTGAGCTAGCATAGACAGACAGCAAATCCCTACCGGCCTTAGGCAAGACCCCTATGTGAGCTAGCATAGAAAGCCAGCAAATCCCTACCGACCTTGGGCAAGACCCCCATGTGAGCTAGCATAGACAGACAGCAAATGCCTACCGGCCTTGGCCAAGACCCCCATGTGAGCTAGCATAGGCAGACAGAAAATCCGTACCGGCCGTGGGCAAGACCCCCATGTGAGTTAAAATAGACCGACAGCAAATCCCTACCAGCCTTGAGCAGACCCCCATGTGAGCTAGCATAGACAGACAGCAAATCCCTACCGGCCTTGGGCAAGACCCCCATGTGAGCTAGCATAGATAGACAGCAATTTCCTACCGGCTTGGGCAAGACCCCTATGTGAACTAGTACAGATAGACAGCAAATCCCTACCGGCCTTGGGCAAGACTCCTATGTGAGCTAGCATAGACAGACACCAAATCCTTACTGGCCTTGGGCAAGACCCCCATGTGAGCAAGCATAAACAGACAGAAAATGCCTATCGGCCTTGGGCAAGACCCCTATGTGAGCTAGCATAGATAGACAGCAAATCCCTACCGGCCTTGGGCAAGACCCCCATGTGAGCTAGCATACACAGACAGCAAACGCCTACCGGCCTTGGACAAGACTTCCATGTGAGCTAGCATAGAAATACAATAAATTCCTACCGGCCTTGGGCAAGTCCCCCATGTGAGCTAGCATAGATAGAAAGCAAATCCCTACTGGCCTTGGGCAAGACCCCCATGTGAGCTAGCATGGGCAAGACCCCCATGTGAGCTAGCATAGATAGAAAGCAAATCCCTACTGGCCTTGGGCAAGACCCCCATGTGAGCTAGCATAGACAGACAGAAAATGCCTACCGGCCATGTGCAAGACTCCTATGTGAGCTAGCATAGACAAACTACAAATCCCTACCGGCCTTGGGCAAGACCCCCATGTGAGCTAGCATAGACAGACAGAAAATGCCTACCGGCCACGTGCAAGGCCCCCAAGTGAGCTAGCATAGACAAACTACAAATCCATACCGGCCTTGGGCAAGAACCCCATGTGAGCTAGCATAGACAGACAGCAATTCCCTACCTGCCGTGGGCAAGACCCCTATGTGAGCTAGCATAGACAGACAGAAACTGCCTTCTGGCCTTGAGCAAGACCCCCATGTGAGCTAGCATAGACAGACAGAAAATGCTTTCTGGCCTTGGGCAAGACCCACATGTGAGCTTGCATAGATAGACAGCAAATCCCTACCAGCTTTGGGCAAGACCCTTATGTGAGCTAGCATAGACAGACAGCAATTCCCTACCGGTGTAGGGCAAGACCCCTATGTGCGCTAGCATAGACAGACAGCAAATCCCTACCGGCTTTAGGCAACAACCCCATTTGAGCTAGCATAGACAGACAGCAATTCACTACCGGCCTTGGGCAAGACCCCCATGTGAGCTAGCATAGACAGACAGAAAATCCCTACTGTCCATGGGCAAGACCCCTATGTGAGCTAGCATAGATAGACAACAACTCCCTACCTGCCTTGGGCAAGACCCCAATGCGGGCAAGCATAGATAGACAGCAATTACCTACCAGCCTTGGGCAAGACCCCCATGTGAGCTAGCATAGATGGAAAGCAAATCCCGACTGGCCTTGGGCAAGACCCCCATGTGAGCTAGCATAGACAAACAGCAATTCCCTACCAGCCTTGGGCAAGACCCCCATGTGAGCTAGCATAGATAGAAAGCAAATCCCTACCGGCCTTGGGCAAGACCCCCATGTGAGCTAACATAGACAGACATCAAATCCCTTCCGGCCATGGGCAAGACCCCTATGTGAGCTAGCATAGATAGACCACAAATCCCTTCCGGCCTTGAGTAAAACCCCTAAGTGAGCTAAGGCAAGACCCCCTTGTGAGCTAGCATAGAAAGCCAGCAAATCCCTACCGACCCTGGGAAAGACCCCCATGTGAGCTAACATAGAAAGACAGCAAATCCCTACCAGCCTTGGGCAGACCCCCATGTGAGCTAACGTAGACAGCCAGCAAATCCCCACGGACCATGGGCAAGACCCCTATGTGAGCTAGCATACACAGACAGCAAATGCCTACCGGCCTTGGGCAAGTCCCATGTGTGAGCTAGCATAGACAGATAGCAAATTCCTACCGGCCTTGGGCAAGACCCCCATGTGAGCTAGCATACACAGACAGCAAATGCCTACCAGCCTTGGGCAAGACCCCCATGTGAGCTAGCATAGAAAAACAGAAAATTCCTACCGGCCTTGGGCAAGTCCCCCATGTGAGCTAGCATAGACAGACAGCAAATCCCTACCGGCCTTGGGCAAGACCCCTATAGGAGCTAGCATACACAGACAGCAAATCCCTACCGGCCTTGGGCAAGACCCCTATGTGAGCTAACATAGACAGCCTTCAAATTCCTACCGGCCATGGGCAAGACCCCCATGTGAGCTAGCATAGACAGCCTTCAAATTCCTACCGGCCATGGGCAAGACCCCCATGTGAGCTAGCATAGACAGACAGAAAATGCCTACCGGACATGGGCCAAACCCCTATGTGAGCTAGCATAGACAGACAGCAAATCCCTAACGGCCGTGGGCAAGACCCCCATGTGAGCTAACATAGACAGACAGCAAATCCCCACCGGCCTTGGGCAAGACCCCTATGTGAGCTAGCATAGAACGACAGCAAATCCCTACCGGCCTTGGGCAAGACCCCGATGTGAGCTAACGTAGACAACCTGCAAATCCCTACCAGCCATGGGCAGACTCCATTGAGAGCTAGCATAGGCAGAAAGCAAATCCCTACCGGCCTTGGGCAAGACCCCCATGTGAGCTAGCATAGACAGAGACCAAATCCTACTGGCCTTGGGCCAACCCCTATGTGAGCTAACATAGACACGCACAAATCCTCACCCGCCTGGGTAAGACCCCTATGTGAGCTAGCATAGACAAGCGCAAATTTCCTACCGTCCTGGGCAAGAACCCCAATGAAAGCTGCTAGACAGACAGAAAAGGCCTATCACGCTGGGCAAGATCCATATTGAGCTAGCAAGAGAAACAGAAGGCCTACCTGGCTGGGCAAGAGTCCATATTGAGCTACATAGACAGACAAGCAAATCCCTACCGGCCTGTGGCAAGACCCTATGTGAGCTGCATAAACAGTCCACAAATGCCCTACCGGCCTTGATAAACCCCATATGTGAAGCTCAGCATCACATAGCAGGCAATGAATTCCTACCCCGCCTTGGGCAAGACCCCCATGAGAGCTAGGCATAGCAGAAACAAATCCCTGCCGGCCTTGTGCAATGACCCCCTTGTTGAGCTAATAGACAATACAGAAAGGCCTAACCTGCCTTGGGCAAGACCCATATGTGTAGCTAGTCATGACAGACAGCACACCTACCGGTCCTGTGACAAGACCCCTAGCTGAGCTACATAACAACAGAGCTAGCAAATCCCTACCGCCTTGGAAGAACCCCATGTTAGCAATATGGACTATCATTACTCTATTGGCCATGGCAAGACCCCTATGTGTACTGCAAGATAGACAACAAATCTCTAACCGCCTCGGGCAGACCCTATTGAGCTAGCATAGACAGCAGTCAATTCCCTACGCGGCCGGCCCTACTTACGGAGCAGAAGAATCCACGCCGATATGGCAAGATCAACGCATCCACTTGGAAACTGGAGCTAGCATAGACAGAAAGAAAATGCCATTCCGGCTTGGGCAGGAAACCCCCATGTCAGCAGCAACAGACAGTCAAATCCCTCCGCCTTTGGGCAATACCCCTAGGTGACTATAGCATAGACAGCCAGCAAATCCTACTGGCGCTTTTGCAAACCCCCATGTTGAGTTGCATAGACAGACAGGAAATGCCTACCGGTCCATGGGCAAACCCCAGTGAGCTAACTGACAGCCAGCAATCCCTACTGCCTTGGCAAGACCCCTATTGTGGCTAGCATAGACGAGACATGCAAATCCCTACAAGCCTTTGGCAAGACCCCCATGTAAGCTAAGCATAGACAACAGCATTCCCTACCGGCCCTTTGGGCAAGACCCCCATGTGAGCTACATAGACAGACTCGCAATTCCTCCCGGCCTTTGGGCAAGCCACTATGTGATGCTAGCATAGACCTAAAGCTATTTCCCTACTGGCGCATGGGCAAGACCCCTAATGTGGCTATCCTAGACAGCAGAAGCAAATCCCTAACCGGCCTTGGCCAGACCCCCATGTGAGCTATCATAGACAACAGCAAAATTCCCTTCGGCCCTTGGCAGACTCACTCTGTGAGCTCATATACAGAAAGCAAATCCCCACCGCCTGGTGCAAGACCCTATGTGAGCAAGCATGACGACGCAATCCTACTCGCCTTGGCAAGACCCCATGTGAGCTGCATAGACAAGACAGGAAATGTCCTACCGGCCCGATGGCAAACCCCTATGTGAGCTCACATAACAGAGCCCGCAATTCCCTACTGGCCTTGGCAACCCTCCTTGGAGCTAGCATAGACAACCATCAAAGTCCCTACCAGCCTTGGGCAAGACCCCCAATGTAAGCGCATAGACAGACACATTCCCTACCCCTTGGCAAGACCCCCCATGGACTATCACTAGACAGACAGCAATGCCCTCCCGGCCTTGGGCAGACCACTATTGACGCTACATAGACAGCCAATCCCTACCAGCCATGGGCAACAAGACCCCCATGTTGAGCTAGCATGACATAAGCTATTCCCTACCGGCCATGTGGCAAGACCCCTATGTGAGCTAGCATAGACAGACAGCAAATCCTACTACCCTAGCCTTGGGCAGACCCCTATGTGAGCTAGCATAGACAGCCGCAAATCCCTACTGGCCTTGTTCAAGAACCACGTATTGAGCTAGCATATACCATACAAAGCAAATCCCTACCTAGCCATGGGCAGACCCCCATGTGAGCTAGCATGACAGAACTATCCCTACCTGCCATGGGCACACCCCTATGTGAGCTGCATAGACATACACAAATCCTACCATCCTTGGCAAGACCCCCATGCTAAAGCCGCAAAGCTCACCTGGGAACCTATGGACTAGCATACAACAGTTCCCCTACCACGTTGGCACCTATCGTGACTGCAGACACAGAATCGCCACCACGATGCCATTTAGCTAGCAAGGACAGAAGAGCATATTCCACTACCCGGCATGGGCAGACCACTTGTGAGCTAGCATAGCAACAACAAAGCCACTGGGCAAGACCCATGGCAGCGACGAAGTATCCCAGGCCATGCGACCCTTTTGAGCTAGCAGGCCCATCTACGCCTTGGAGACTTGGACACTGCATAGACAGACACATTCCCTCCCCCCGGCCTTGGGCAAGACCACTATGTGAGCTAGTAGCATAGGACACGACAAGCAAAATCCCTACCACCATGGCAAGACCCCCTGTGAGCTAGTCAAGTACAGAAGCTAGTTCCCTACCGGTCCATGGGCACAACACCCTATGTTAGCTAGCATAGAACAGACAGCAATTCTCCTTCCGTCGCTTGGCCAATGACCACTCATGTGAGCTAGCTAGACAGACAGCAATCCCCCACCACGGCTTGGACAGTACTCCCTATTTTAGAGCTAGCAGGACAGACAGCAAAGTCCCTACGCCCTTGGGCAAGACCCCCGCCTGTGAGCTAAGCAATAGACAGACAACAAATCCCTACTTCGCCTTGGGCAAGATCCCCCTGTGAGCTAGCATACACAGACAGCAATTCCGCCTCTCCGGCCTTGGGCAAGACCACTATGTGAGCTAGCCATGACAGACAGCAGCCATTCCCCACCGGCCTTGGCAAAGACCCCCGATGTGAGATAGCATAGACAGACACAAATTCCTATACCGGCCTTGGCAGACCCCCATGTGAGCAGCATAGACAACAGCAAATCCCACTCTACCTCGCCTTGGGCAGACCCCCCCATTGGAGCTAGCATACGACAGACACACACATCCTATAGGCCTTGGGCAAGACACCCCATTGTGACTAACTCAGATGAAGCAATCCCTAACTGGCCTTGGGCAGACCCCCATGTGAGCTAGCATAGACCGACACATGCAATTCCCTTCCCTACCAGCCTGGCGAAGACCCCCATCGTGAGCTACATAGATAGAAAGCAAACCCTAACGACCTTGGGCAAGACCCCCCATGTGAGCTAGCAGTAGACACATGCAAAGGACCTCACACGGCCAAAAACTGTCTGTAAGCTGCCCTGGCTGCCTATCTGTAGATCCTTATGTCCATGTCAGTTCTTGTTATAGGGAAGAACTCTTTAAAGTCCTTAAAGTTCTTATGAGATTGATTTCTTTCTAAAAGAAGTCTTGAATTCACCTCTGTGGTGCGGTGCCACTTACGAACCCCCTTAAGGGTTGTTCCAACTTCCTAAACACACTCTAAGGAGAATCCTGTGACGAGCGGTGATTACTAAATCATTTGTCTAATATTGCTGTTATCCCTGCTGGACATTGTCTGTAATGTTAGGTTATGTGGGATCGATCTTTGTATTATGCTGTGAATTGAGCTGTTCTATCATGGAACACTAAATTTTCCTCCTGCCGAACCTCCAGGTAAGTTATCATGTAGTGGCTTGACTTGCCTGGTTTATCTTCCAGATTTCCAGCAGCCATGAGTAAGAGCGTACGTGGTTCCGGACATGCCGCGACCTGGTTGCATCCACATGGCCCTATGTCTGACAAGAACTTTTAAACGACGGGTCTGGAATAGAATCGGAGATGTTTTTTGGGATCCGTAATTATTGTTTCTCTGTTGTGCCCCTGGTCACAAGTGAAAGATTTTCAGCAACAAATTTCGACAGCGTCTGCTCTGACTACTGTTTTTGGAGTTTGAATTATCTTACTATGATAATCCGGCACTACCTCCTCGGTGCTCCCGTTCCCTGGGTGACGTTCTCCTGTTTGTTTAGGCCGCTGCCAGTTTCTGATAACTCGCGCCCGTCTGCGCCTGTCCTCCCGTTCCTGTCCCCACGGCCTGATCAGCGGTGGCTGATTTCCCCTGAAAGAACATTGTCCACGATTTCATGTTGGTTATAACTTTTTGGTAAGCCATTGCCCCCCCGCCCCCCACCCGTGCCCCCTAACAAGAACACTCTTGTCGGAAGGTCACATAGACACAATTCCTGTGTCCAAACTCAACCTTTGCGCGCCTTCATTCAGTAATTTGAGTCTGAACACAAACCACGTCCCTCTGCTCCCTTGGAGAATTCTGTGTATCTCCTCATCTGAGGGTGTCTTCAGATTTTGCAATTTGCTCTCCCCAAAATGTATCTGTGTATACATTCTAGGCGGCCCGATATATTTCACAACCTTGCTTATATAGTTATAGGCTAAAGATTCCTTTGAAGTTTTTAGAAGTTTGGGGCTCCAGTCCGTCTGATAGAGGCGTTGACACCTGATTTTCCTCCCTGTCTGAGGCTCCTCTTGGGCAGATAGTTCACACTATCCAGATTGTAACTAAGATAAGAGGTCACAGTAGATAGGATACGCTGGTGGGCACTTACTTTCTGGAGGACGGGATGCACAGTTGCAACCTCCACCCACCGGGCCTTTCTGGGCTATGTGAGCTAGCATAGACAGACAGCAAATCCCTACCAGCCATGGGCAAGACCCCCATGTGAGCTAGCATAGACAGAAAGCTATTCCCTACCGGCCATGGGCAAGACCCCTATGTGAGCTAGCATAGACAGACAGCAATTCCCTACCGGCCTTGGGCAAGACCACTATGTGAGCTAGCATAGAAGAGAGCCAAATCCTACTGGCCTGTGGGGGCAAGCCCCTATGTGGAGCTAACATAGACAGCAGCAAATCCTACCCCTTGCGGTAAGACCCCTAATGTGAGCTAAGCATAGACAAGAGAGCCATCAATTTCCTACCGTCCTGGGCAAGAACCCCAATGAAAGCTGCATAGACAGACATAAAAGGCCGATCACAGGCCTGGGCAAATCCATTTGAGCTAGCATAGAGAAACAGAAAAGGCCTACCGGGCTTGGGCAGAAGTCCATATGTAGCTATCATAGACAGACAGCAATCCCTACCCCGCCTTGGTTCAGACCCTATGTGAGCTAGCAGAACAGTCCAGCAAATCCCTACCGGCCTTGGGGATAACCCCAATGTGAGCTAGCATACATAGACAGCAAATTCCTACCGGCCTTGGGCAAGACCCCCATGAGAGCTAGCATAGACAGAAAGCAAATCCCTGCCGGCCCTTGTGCAGACCCCCTTGTTGAGCTACATAGACGACAGAAAAGGCCTAATCCTGCCTTGGCAAGACCCATATGTTAGCTTATCATGACAGACAGCCATCCTACCGTCCTTTGACAGGAGACCCCTAGGCTGAGCTATCATAGACAGACCAAGCTAGCAAATCCCTACCGTCCTTGGAAGAACCCCCATGTTAGCTAATATGATCTACTCAATTACTCCTATTGCTCATGGCAAGACCCCTATGTTAGGCTAGCATAGATAGACTCAATCTCTACCGTCCTCGGGCAGACCCTATTAGCTAGCATAGACAGACAGCAATTCCCTATCGCGGCCTAGGCGACCCTACGTTACTAGGATAGACAGAAGCAAATCCTACCGGCCGTGGGCAAGACCCCTATGGAGCTAGCATAGACAGAAAGAAAATGCCTTCCGGCTTGGCAAGACCCCCATGTTACTAGCAGAGACAGACAGCATATCCCTCCCTGCTTGGGCAATACCCCTAGGTGAGCATAGCATAGACAGCCAGCAAATCCTACTGGCGCTTTTGCAATACCCCCATTTGAGTTGCATAGACAGACAGAATATGCCTACGTCCATGGGCAAGACCCCAGTGAGCTAACTAGACACCAGCAAGTCCTCTTACTGGCCTGGCAAGACCCCTATGTGAGCTAAGCATAGAGAGACATGCAAATCCCTACCAGCCTTGGGCAAGACCCCCATGTAAGCTAAGCATAGACAACAGCATTCGCCTACCGCCCTTTGGGCAAGACCCCATGTTGAGCTACATAGACAGACTAGCAATTCCCTCCCGGCCTGGGCAAGACCACTATGTGATGCTAGCATAGACATAAAGCTATTTCCCTACCGTCATGGGCAAGACCCCGAATGTGGCTATCCTAGACAGCCGCAAATCCCAACCGGCCTTGGGCAAAGACCCCCATGTGAGCTATCATAGACAAACAAGCAAAATTCCCTTCCGGCCTTGGCAAGACTCACTATGTGAGCTAGCATAGACAGAAAGCAAATCCCACCCCGCCTGGGGGTGCAAGACCCTATGTGAGCTAGCATAGACAGACAGCAAATCCCTACTCGCCTTGGCAAGACCCCCATGTGAGCTTGCATAGACAGACAGGAAATTCCTACCGCCATGGCAAGACCCCTATGGAGCTACATAAACAGAGCCCAGCAATTCCCTACTGCCTTTTGCAAGACCCCTCTGTGAGCTAGCATAGACAGACATCAAGTCCCTCCACCTTGGGCCAAGACCCGCCATGTAAGCTAGCATAGACAGACACATTCCCTACCGGCCTTGGGCAGACCCCCCATGTGAGCTATCACTAGACAGACATCAATGCCCCGCCCGGCCTTGGTCAGAGACCACTATTGAGCTAGCATAGACAGACCTCAATCCCTACCAGCCATGGCAACAAGACCCCATGTGATCTAGCATAGAACATAAGCTATTCCCTACCGGCCATGTGCAAGACCCCCTATTTGAGCTAGCATAGACAGACCAGCAAATCCTAAACTACCCTACCGCCTTGGGCAAGACCGCTATGTGAGCTAGCATAGACAGCCAAGCAAATCCCTACTGCCTTGTTGCAAGACCACGTATTGAGCTAGCATATACATACAAAGCAAATCCCTACCAGCCATGGGCAAGACCCCCATGTGAGCTAGCATAGACAGAAACTATTCCCTACCGGCCATGGGCACGACCCCTATGTGAGCTAGCATAGACATACATCAAATCCTACCATCCTTGGCAAGACCCCATTAAGGCTAGCATAGACCGACAAAGCATCCTACGGCCTTGGGCAAGACCCCTCCCCATGTGAGCTAGCATAGACAGACAGCCATTCCCCTCCCGTCTTGGCAAGACCCTATGTGAGCTGCAAGACAGCAGCAAATCCCTACCACCATGGGCAGACCCCATGTTAGCTAGCAGGATCATGAAAGCTATTACCTACTACCTGCAGGGCCAGACCCTATGGAGCTAGCATGACAGACTGCAAATCCCTACCAGGCCTTTGGCAGACCCCTATGTTGCGCTGCATAGACAGACAGCATTCCCTCCCGGCTTGGGCAGACCACTATGTGAGCTATAGCATAGACCGACAAGCAAAATCCCTACCACCATGGGCAAGACCCCCATGTGAGCTATCAATACATAAGCTATTCCCTACCGGTCCATGGGCACAAGACCCTATGTAGCTAGCATAACAGACAGCAATTTCCTTCCGTCGCTTGGCCAGACCACCATGTGAGCTAGCAGACAGACAGCAATCCCCACCGGCTTTGGCATACTCCCTATTTGAGCTAGCAGGACAGACAGCAAATTCCTACGGCCTTGGGCAAGACCCCCTTTGAGCTAGCATAGACAGACACAAATCCCTCTCGCCTTGGGAAGATCCCTGTGAGCTAGCAGACACAGACAAGCAATTTCCCCTCCGTCCGGCCTTGGGCACAAGACCACTATGTGAGCTAGCATGACAGACATCAGCATTCCCCCCGGCCTTGGGCAAAGACCCCTATGTGAAGATAGCATAGACAGACATCAAATTCTATAACCGGCGCTTTGGCAAGACCCCCCATGTGAGCTAGCATAGACAACAGCAAATCCCACTCGCCTTGGGCAGACCCCATTGAGCTAGCACACAAGAGACAGCACATCTATAGGCCTTGGGCAAGACCCCCATGTGACTAACATAGATGAAGCATCCTACTGGCCTTGGGCAAGACCCCCATGTGAGCTAGCATAGACCGACACCATGCAATTCCCTTTCCCTACCACGCCTTGGGGCAAGACCGCCCACGTGAGCTACAATAGATAGAAAGCAACCCTGAACGGACCTTTGGGCAAGACCCCCCATGTGAGCTCCATAGACACATGCAAAGGCCCTCACCGGCAAAAACTGTCTGTAAATCTGCCCTGGCTTGCCTATCTGTAGATCCTTATGTCCATGTCAGTTCTTGTTTGGAAGAACTCTTTTAAAGTCTTAAAGTTCTTATGAGATTGATTTCTTCTAAAAGTCTTGAATTCACCTCTGTGGTGCGGTGGACATTACGGTACCCCTTAACGGGTTTTCCAACTTCTAACACAAACTCTAAGGGAATTCTTGACGAGCGGTGATTTATAATCATCTTGTCTAATATTGCTGTTACCTGCTGGACTTGTCCTGTAATTTAGGTTATGTGGGTGATCGTTTGTATTATGCGTGAATTGAGCGTTCTATCATGGTAACACTAAATGTTTTCCTCCTGCCCGAACCTTCAGGTAAGTTTCAGTAGTGGCTGACTTGCCTGGTTTATCTTCCAGATCCATCAGCCATGAGTTAAGAGCGTTACCTGCGTTCCGGACATGCCGCGACCTGGGTGCACCACAGGCCCTATGTCTGACAAAGAACTTTTAAAACGACGGGTCTGGAATAAATTCGGAGATGTTTTTTTGGGATCCGTAATTATGTTTCTCTGTTGTTGCCCCTGGTCCAAGTGAAAGTTTTCAGCCAAAACCAAAAAATATTCGACAGCTTCTCTGATACTGTTTTTGGAGTTTGAATTATCTACTATAATAATCCGGCACTACCTCCTCCGGTGCTTTCCCGTTCCCTGGTGAGTCTCCTGTTTTTTAAGGCCGCGCCAGTTTCTGATCACTCGCGCCGCGTCTGGCCTCCGGTTCCTCCTGTTCACTGTCCCCACGCCTGATACAGGGTGCTGATGTTTCCCCCTGAAGAGAACATTGTCCACAGGATTTCATGTGGTTATAACTTTTGTGTAAGCATTGCCCCCCACCCCCACCCCCGGCCCCTAAGCAAGAACAACTCTTGTCTGGAAGGTCACATGACTACAATTCCTGTGCCAACAGACCTTTGCCGACCTTCAGTAACTTTTGAGTCTGAACACGCACCACGTCCTCTGCTCCCATTGAGAGTTCTGTGTGTCTCCTCATCTGAGGTCTTCATAATTTTGTCAATTTGCTCTCCCCAGAATGTATCTGGTAATGTCTAAGGCGGCCCGATATAATTCACAACCTTGGCATATAGTTATAGCTTAAAGTCCTTTGAAGTGCTTATTAGAGTTTGGGGCGCCAGTCCGTCTGATAGAGGCGTGACCCTGATTTTTTTTCCTCCCCTGTGCTGAGGCTCCTCTTTGGCAGATGTTTCACCTATCCAGATTGTAACTAAGAAAGAGGTCACAGTAGATAGATACGCTGGTGGGCACTTACATTTCTGTGTAGGACGGGATGCACATTGCAACCTCCCCCACCGGGGCCTTTTCTTGGGCCCTGGAGGCAGCCGGGGCCCAGAATACCGGAGTGGCTGGCGGTTGCGGCCTAGGGCACGCTGATGTCACGGTGGGCTTGTCTGGTGACCTGGAGGACTGTCCTACAGCCTGGCAGGTCTCCAGCAGGTGGTGTTGCAAGAAATGCTGGGGGAGAGGCTGAGGTAGCTGATTCTCCCTGGTGCAGCCCTTAGAGTCAGTATTGTGTGTCCCGGGATGATGGATGGGGGCGCCCTTGCTGTTCAGCCATATCCAGGGATCAGCGGGAGGCAACGTTTTGCAAAAATAACTTACAGTTTCGTATTTTGACCAACAGCCAGCAGGATGCAAAAGGCCCAACGATTCCTACTACCGAGGTAGGGATACTGGGAGTGCTCTTGGAAGAGGCCCTTCAGGAGTCGGTCACCGTCCTGGATGCAGTGGGCAGGCTTGATGGACTGTGTCCAATTATCGAGATCTTTCAGCTTGTATCCTGGAATGTTCAGTGTTTTGCTGAGGTGGACTGACACTCTTGGAGCTGCTGAGGCCTATAGCCTGTGTTAGGAGCTCGAGCTCTGAGGTCTCGCTGGTAAGAGAGCTTGCTGGGAAGACTTCTGAATTACTGTCACTCTCCTCCCCTGACTAAGGGTTTAGTTAATCCTGGTCAGGTGATCTCCTTCTCCAATACCTCCAGTTAACATTGTCCTGTAACTGCTGATCACACTAAATACTTGTTAAACCTTGCCTTCCAGGCATATCTGCCCCTGCACAATGACCTCTATATGTACAGGGTGTTAAAAAGGGCTTATTCGCAACTACTCCTCTGCCATGCGCATTGGCAGGGATGTTGCACATGCCCCCCCCCCCCCTGTTCTATATTCACCATAGGGGTGTGAGATGCAATAAAACCAAAAAACAGAACCAAGAAAACTGGAAACTGGAAATCATCCAGAAGATGACACATGGGAGATTATTTCTTGACCAGAAGATCTTCCTCATGTTTCTACAATCCCTCCTATACGTGGAATCTAAGCTGGAGAAGAGCTGTGGCCCCGGGGGTAGGCGCTGTACCTCGTCCTTTTTACGAGCGGTATATCTCTTAATAAAGAACAAGTCATATTTCCTGCTGCAAATTCACAGCGTGCTCCGCGTTGCCACTTGCTTCTCCTTCTCAGCTAGTTTCTACTCTGTTTTCACATCCAATGCCACTTACATAAGCAGGAAGAAGAAGGTGAACTCCTGGGCCTAGCGGGGAAGCGATACATGTCAGGAAATATCGGGCAGGATCGTTAGTGACTCCCTAACAGCGCATGATACATGGACAATACACTTACATGCACCAGGAAGAAGAAGGTGAAGCTCCTGGGACCTGAGCGGAAGCCACACATGCAGGATTCGGGGCATGATCTTAGTGACGCCCCGCAACACGCATTATACACGGACATCACTTACTGCAGCAGGGAAGAAGAAGGTGAACTCCTTGACCTAGCGGGGACGCCACACATGCATGTATATCGGAGCAGGATTTTAGAGACTCCCTCACAGCGCATTATCACGGCCAATGCACTTCCCTGCACCAGAAGAAGAATGTGAACTCCAGGACCTAGCGGGGAACGACACATGCAGGATTCGGTGCACAGATCTTAGTGACATTCCCCTCACATGCGCATTATACACGGACAATGCAACTTACATGCACCAGGAGAAGAAGGGAACATCCGGGGACCTGAGCGGGGAATTGACCATTCAGGATTCGCACGGATCTTAGTGACTCCCCACACGCCCTGATACACGGACAATGCACTTACATGCACCAGAAGAAGAATGTGACACTCCAGGACCTGAGTGGGGGAGTAACACATTCAGGATAATCGGCACGATCTGCGGGCTTCCCCGCACATCGCATTAATACACGGACCATGCACTTACCTTCACCAGGAAGACGAAGTTGAACTCCAGGACCTGAGCGGGAAGCGACCATCAGGAATCGGGCGCAGGATCTTAGTGACTCCCCGCACAGTGCCTTATACAGACAATGCACTTACTGCACCAGAGAAGACGGTGAAACTCCCGGGACCTGAGCGGGGAAGCTACACATGCGATATCGGGCGCAGGATGCTTAGTGACTCCCCGCACTCGGATTAATAACATACCGGACAATGTCTTACAATTCAACCAGGAAGCAGAAGGTGAACCCAGGGACCTTAGCGGGGAAGCGACAACATGCATGATATCGGGCGCATGAATCTTATTGACTCCCTGCCCACGGCATTATACGCGGACAATGCACTTCATGCACCAGGAAGAGAAGGTGAACCCGTGGACCTGAGCGGAAGCGACACCTGCAGGATCGGGGGCAGATCTGCGGACTTCCCCTCACAGCGCATTAATAACGACATGCCTTAGCATGCCCAGAAAAAGCGGGAATCCTGGGACTGAGCGGTGAAATGCAGATTATCCACACCAACTAGGAAGGATATCACTACATCCGATGATACACCACCACTAGTGGGAGATCACACATACGATTAACACCACCACTATGAGAGATCACTACATACAGATTATAGCACCACCACTAGGGGGAGATACTACCTACAGATTATACATCACCACTAGAGGAGATTCCACTACATACATATGATACACCACCACTAGGAGAGATCACTACATACAGATTTATCACCACCACTAGGGGAGATCACTAATACAGATTATAACACCACCACTAGGAGGAGGCACTACATACCAGTATACCCTACCACTCGGGGAGATACTACATACAGACTATACACCACCACTAGGAGGAGATCGCTACATACAGTTATACACCACCACTATGGGGGAGATCACTCTACATACAGATTATAGCACGCCCATAGGGGGAGATCACTCACAACAGAGTATACACACCCACTATGGGGGAGATCACTACATACACATTTACACCACCCTAGGATATCACGACTACTTCATTATGCACCACCACTAGGGGGAGATCACTCCATACAGATTATACACCATCCACTAGGAGATATCGCTACATACACATATCCAACCCACCACTAGGGGAGATCATACATACCGATTATACCACACCACCACTAGGGGGGAGATCACTACCATACACATTATACACCACCACTAGGGGGAGATCACTACATACAATTATGCACCACCACTAGGGGAAAAAGATCACTCATACAGATTATACCCACCACTAGGGGATTCACTACTACACAATTATACACCACCACTAGGGGGAGATCACTAATAACCATTATACACCCACCACTAGGGGGAGATCATACTACAAATTATACACCACCACATGGGATCGAATCACTACATAAACAGATTATGCCCCACCCTAGGAGGAAGGATCGCTACATACACATTATACACCAACCCCCCACTAGGAGGAATCACTACAATACCGATTATCACCCCACTCTAGGGAGATCACACATACATCTTATACCCACCACTAGGAGGATTCACTACCTACACAATGTATACACCACCCACTAGAGATGGTCACTACATACCTTATACACCACCACTAGGGAGGAGATCCCTACATCCCGATTTATCACCACCACTAGGAGGAGCGCACTCCATACACATTCTACACCCACCACTAGGGGGAGATCACTAACATCACATTATACACCACACTAGGAGGAGATCACTACATACACTTATACACCACCACTAGGGGGGAGATCACTACTACCTTATCACCACCACTAGAGGAGATCACTACATACCCTTATCCACTCCACCACTAGAGAGAAAATCACTAACATACAACATTATACAACCACCACTAGGGGGAGATCACTACTACACATTTAACCACCACTAGGAGAGATCACTACATACACATTTACAACCACCACTAGGATGGGATGACTACATACACATTATACACCCCACTAGGGGGTAAGATCCCTACATACAGATGATACCACCACCACTAGGGGAGATCGCTACATACCCATTATACAACACCACTAGGGGGAGATCACTACCATACAGATTATACAAACCACCACTAGGGGGCGATCATACATACCATTTATTATACACCACACTAGAGGAGATCACTACATCACATTATAACACCACGGGAACACTAGGGGAGATCACTACATCCGATTATACAACCACCACTATGGGCGATATAATACCATTATACATACATACACCACCACTAGGAGGATATCACTACATCCACATTATTACCCCACCACTAGGAGGAGATCACTACATACAATTAGACACCACCACGAGGAGGAGATCACACTACAGATTATACACCACCACTAGGAAGGAGATCACTACATACAGATTATACACCACCACTAGGAGAGATCGCTACATACACTTATACACCACCACCATAGTATGATCACTACATACACATTATACCACCACCACTAGGAGGAGAGCACTACATACAGATTATAACACCCACCATTGAGGAGATCACTACATACACATTATACACCACCACTAGAGGAGATCACTACATAAGCATATACAACCACCACGTAGAGAGATCACTACATACACATTTACAACGCACCACTAGGAGATATCACTACATACAACATTAGACACATACCACCACTAGAGGGAGATCAACTTACATACCGATTTAACACAACCACTAGGGGAGATCGCTACATACAACACATTATACACCACCACTCGTGTGAATCACTACCCTACAGATTTACACCACCACTAGAGAGTAATAGCGCTACATACACTTATACAACCCCCACTAGGGGGAGATCACGACAACTACATCAGATTACTAACACCCCACGAGGTGTCGATCACTACAATACACATTATACACCACCCTAGGAGGAGATCACTACAATACACATTATACACCACCACTAGAGGAGATCACTAACATACACATTTACACACCACTAGGAGGAGATCACTACATACCATATACATACACCACCCCTAGAGGAGATCACTACATACACCTTATCACCACCACTAGGAGGATACTCACTACAACAGATTATACACCCCACCACTAGGGGCGATCACTACATCACATTATACAACCACCACTAGGAGGAGATCACTACATAACATATTATACACCACCCACTATGGGGAGATCACTAACATACACATTATACCCACCACTAGGGGGAGATCACTACAACAAGTATACAACCACACCACTAGGGGCGATCACTACAACACTTATACTCCACCACTAGGAGGAGATCACTCAACCTATTATACACCACCACTAAGGGGGAGCTCACTATAACATACACATTATACCACACCATAGGAGGAAATCAGCTTGACTTCACATTATACACCCCCGGCGGACTATGGTGAGATCACTACAATACACATTATACACCACCACTAGGAGGAGATCAACTACATCAGATTATACCCCCCACTAGGAGGAATCACTACATACGATTATAAGACACCACCACTATGGGGCGACACTAATATACAACATTAACACCACCGCTAGGAGGCGATCGACTACAACACATTATCACCACCACTAGGGGCGATCACCTACATACACATTAACAACCACCACTAGGGGAGATCAAACATCCGTTATACACACCACTAGGGGCGATCACTACATACCATATACAAATACACCACCAACTAGGAGGAGATCACGACATACAGATTATACACCACCATAGGAGAGATCACTACATACACATTATAAACAACAACCACCACTAGGGAGGAGATCACTACATACACATTATACCACCACCCCAAGGGGAGCTTCACTACAAACACATTAACACACCACTAAGGAGGAGATCACTACATCACCCTGATACACCACCACTAGGGGGAGATCACTCCCTACATACATATTAATACCCACCACTAGAGGATATCCACATACACTCCTTATACACCACCAACTAGGGGGAGATCACTACAATACCGCTGATACAGAACACCACCACTAGGAGGAGATCACTACAACACTTATACCCCACACTAGGAGGAGATCACTACATACATATTATACACCACCACTAGGGGGAGCTCACTACATACACATATACAAACACCACTAGGAGGAGATTTCACTACATACACATTATACACCACCACTAGGGGGAGACACCCACATACCATTATACACCACCACGAAGATTAGATCACTACATACAGATTTAGACACCAGCACCCTAGGTCAACTACATCATCACTACATACACTTAAACACCACCACAGTAGGAGATCACTACATACGATTATACACCACCCTAGGGGGAGCTCACTCATACCATTATAACACCACCACTAGGAGGAGATCACTACATACACATTAACACCACCACTAGGGGGAGATCACGACAACACATTTTAAACACCACCCCAGGAGTAGATCACTACATACAAGATTATACACCACCACTAGGGGGAGATCACTAATACCCCGTATACACCAACCACTAGTGAGGAATCACTACTTACAGATTATACACCACCTACTAGGGGAGATCACTACATAACTATTAGACACCACACTAGTGGGATATCATAATACAGATATACACCACCACTAGGGGGAGATTCACTACCAACATACACATTATACACCACCACTAGGAGGAGATCGGCTACATACAGATTATGCACCACCACTAGTAGGAGATCACTACATAAATATACACCACCACTAGTGGAGATCACTACATACACGTTACACACAACCACTAGGGGGAGCTCACTTACTACAGATTAATACAAAAAACCACCACTAGTAGGAGATCACACATACCCTTATACACACACCACCATTAGGGGGAGATAACTACAACCCATTTACACCAAACACCACTATAGAGATTGCCTACATACAGATTATCCACCACCACTAGGGGGAGCTCACTACATGCACATTATACACCACCACTAGGAAGGAGATCAGCTACATATCAGGTTATCCCAAAACACCACCACTAGGGGAGATCACTACAATACGATTATCCACCACCACGGGGGAGATCACGACATACACATTATACACCACCACTAGGGGATATCACATACATACACATTAGACCCCACCACTAGGGGAGATCACTACATACACATTATACACCACCACGAGAGGAGATCACTACATACAACATTAGACACCACCGACTAGGGAGATCACTACATACACATTATAACACCACGTCACTCGGGGGAGATCACTACATACCATTTATACAACCACCACTAGGGGAATCACTATAACACATTATACACCACCACTAGGTGGGAGATCACTACATACACATTATACAACCACACTATGGGGAGATCACTAAATAACACATGATACAACACCACTAGGGGTAGATCACTACATACACTTATCCCACCACAGGGGGAGATCCCTACATACACCTTATACACCACCCACTATGAGGAAGATCATACATACAGATTATACAACACCACTATTAGGAGCCACTACATACATATAACACCACCACTAGAGAGATCACACATAACAGATTATACACACCACCACTAGTGAGATCACTACTACCCATTAATACCCACACCACTAGGGGAGCTCACTACATCACAGTATACACGCACCCCTAGGGGGAGATCACTACATACACATTATACACCACCACTAGGAGGAGATCACGCATACAGATTATAACAAACCCCCACTAGGGGAGATACTACCTACAGATTATACACCACCACTATGTGTAGATCACTACATACAGATTATCACCACCACTAGGGGGAGTCCACTAATCTACAATTCACACCACCGACTAGGCAGGAGATCGCTACAGACAGTTATACACCACCACTAGAGAAGACACACAAGTACAATATACACCATCAACGAGAGGAGATCAACTACTACACATTATACACCCCCACTAGGGGCAGCTCACTACATACAGATTAGCACCACCACTTTTTAAGGGGGAGTTCACTCATACAGATTATACAAACAACCACACTAGAGGAGATCATACATACACATTATACACCACCACTAGGGGGAGATTCACACCTACACATTATAAACCCACCAATAGTAGAGATTGCTACATACCGATTATATCACAACACCACCCCACTAGGGGGAGCTCACTACATACCCTTATCACCACCTACTAGTAGGAGAGTGCTACATACAGATTATACCACCCACTAGGAGGAGATCGCACAATACAGATTATACCCTCCCTAGAGGAGATCCTACATACAGATTATACACCACCAACCTAGGAGAGCTACTACAACCATTAGAAATACACCACCACAGGGGGAGATCACTACTACACATTTATAACACCACCAAATATGAGGAGATTGCTACTACCCATTATCACCACTCACTAGAGGAGATGGCTACCTACGATTAATACCACACCCCACTAGGTGGAGCTCACTACATCAAATTAACACCACCACTTGGAGGAGATTGCTACATAGACACATTATACACCACCACTAGTAGAGATTGCTATCTACAGATTATACACAGACCACTAGAGGAAGTCACTACAATACAGATTATACACCACAACTAGGGGAAACAACTACATACACATTATAAACCACCACTAGGGGAGATCACTACATACCATTATACACCACCACTAGGAAGATATCCCTACGAGACACATTATCCCCATCACTAGAGGAGATCACTACTACAGATTATACATCACCACTAGGAGATATCACTACATACACTTAATACACCACCACTAGAGGAGATCACTACATACCGATTATACCCCACCACTAGGAGGAGATCACTAATACCAGTATACACCCCACTAGGGAGATCACTACATACACATTTACACCACCAACTAGGGGGAGTTCACTACATACACATTATACAACCACCACAGGGATGAGATCACTACCATACACATTATAACCACCATAGGAGGAGATTGCTACATACTGATTATCACCACCACTAAGGAGGAGATCACTACATACACATTATGACACCCCCTAGGGGAGATCACGGACTAAGATTATACACCACACTAGGGGAGATTCACTACATACCATTATACAACCACCACTAGGACGATTTGCTACATATCACATTATACCCCACCACTAGATGAGATTGCTACATGAGATTATCCAACCACCATAGAGGGATCGCTACAATACAGATTATAACGACCACCACTAGGAGAGATCACTACAGACACATTATACAAACCACGCACTAGGTGGAGATCACGACATACACATTATACACCCCCACTAGGGGGGGATCACTACAATACACGTTATACCCCACTAGGAGGAATCACTACATACAGATTATACTCACAACAGGGTGAGATCACTACAATACAGATTATCACACCACCACTAGGGGGAGATCACTATCACTACATACGATATACACCACAACTAGGGGGAGAATCACTACTACACCTTATACAACCACCACTAGGAGAGATCACTACTACACAATTATACACCACCACTAGGGGGAAGCTCACTACATACACATTATACCCAGCCACTAGGGGAGATCATCATACCGATTAGACACCACCACTAGGGGAGATCAGCTACATACATTATACACACCACTAGGGGAGATCACTACATAAAGATTATACAACCTACCACTAGGAGGAAGATCCTACATACATATTATACATCAACCCGGGGACTATCAACTACCTACAGATATACACCACACTAGGGGGAGATCACTACAGTACACATTATCACCACCACTAGGGGTATATTCACTACCCTACAGATTAACAACGCCCACTAGGAGGAGAATCGGCTACATACGGATTTACAAACCACCCACTAGGAAGAAGATCACACTACAAGCTTATTCAAACACCGCTAGGCGGAGAATCGCTACATACCGAGTATACACCACCACTAGGGAGAGATCACTACAACAGTATACAACACCACAGGAGGATATCACTACATACATTTATACAACCACCACTATGAGGAGCTCACTACATACATATTATACAACACCACCACTAGGGGAGCTCACTACATCACATTCTACACCCCACTAGGGGCGGATCACTACATACAGATTATACACCCACCCACTAGGAGATCACTACTACCATTATACCCCCACCACTAGAGAGATCACACATACACATTAGACACACCAACCACTAGGAGGAGATCAACTACATACCATTATACACCACCACTAGGGGAGATCACTACATACACATTATACACCACCACTAGGGGATATCACTACATCACATTAACACCACCACTAGGGGGATCATACCTACACATTTACACCACCACAAGGGGGAATCACTACCTACACATTATACACCACCAACTAGGGGAGATCACTACCTACACACATTATACACCACCACTAGGAGGAGATCACTACAAGAACAGATATACCCACCACAGGGGAGATACTACATACACATTATACCCCACCACTAGGAGGAGGATCACTACTATACAACATATACACCACCCCGAGGGGAGATACTACATACCGATTCTACGACCCCACTTAGGAGATCCTACATACAATTATACACCCACCACTAGGGGGAGATCATACCTACACATTATACACCCCACTAGGTGAGATCACTACATACACATTATACCCCACCACTAGGGAGAGCTCACTCATACACATGATACACAACCACCACTAGGGGAGATCACTACTAACCTTAGTAACACCACCACTAAGGCCGGAGATCACTACAATCAGATATACACCACACTAGTGGGAGCTAACTACATACACATATACACCACCACTAGGAGGAATCACTACATAACATTAGTCCCACACCACCACTAGGGGGAATCACTACTACAGATATAACAAACCACCACTAGGGGGAGATCACTACATACACATTATACACCACCCACTAGGAGGAGATCCACTCATACATATTATACAACCACCACTAGGAGAATCACTACATAACAAATTATACAACACCACTAGGAGGAGATCACATACAACGATTATCCACCACACTAGGAGGACTTCACTGACATACATTTGTCCCCACCACTAGGAGGAGATCACATACGATACCAGAGTATACACCACCACTAGGGGGAGATCACTACAACTACATACACATTATACACCACCACTATTGGGAGCTCACTACATGCACATTATACAACCCCACACCACCACTAGTATGAAGATCACTACATACCCTTTCCGCCACCACCACCCTAGGGGAGATATACTAACATACACATTATACACCACCACTATGGGGAGATCACTACATACACATTATACACCACCACTGGAGTATATCACTCACGATACACATTATACACCACCACTGAGGGGAGATCACCATACAGATTATCACTACCACCACTGGAGGAGACACACATACACATTTCCCCCACCACTTAGGAGGATATCACTACATCCACAGTATAAATCCACCACTCTGCGGGAAGATCCCTACATACATTACACATCACATTATATAAATACCACCACCGAGGAGGAGATCACTACATACAATTATACACCACCACTAGGAGGAGATCACGACATACAATTATAAAACACCACACCACTAGGGGGAGATCCCTACTCCAGATTATACACCACCACTAGGAGGGATGCACTACATACACTTATACACCCACCACTATGGGGAGATCACTACATACAGATTACACCACCGACTAGGGGGAGATCACTACAATACAGGATATACACCACCATCTTAGTAGAGATCACACATACACATTATCAACGCACCACTATGGGGAGATCACTACATACATATTCTAGCAAACCACACTAGTAGGAATCACTCTACTCCACATATACCACCATCCACTAGGAGGAGATCACGACAGACACATTATAACACCACCACTAGGGGGAGAGATACTACATACCCATTATATACCACCACTAGGAGGAGAATCACTACATACAACATTATCAACCACCACTAGGAGGAGATCACTACATACATGATTATACACCACCACTAGGGGAGATCCCTACAGACAGATTATACAACACCACCACTAGGAGGGAGATCACTACATACACATTATAAACAACACCACTATTGGAGATCATCATACAGATTATACAAACCACCACGATGGGGAGATCACTACATACGACTTATACACCACAACTGGAGGAATCACTACATACACATTATACAAACCACACACTAGAGAGACCTACATACATTATACAACCACCACTATGGGGATCACTACATAACCATTATACACCACCACTAGGGGACTCACTACAGATACAACTACAATACAGAATGCCCATATCTGATCCCCCCCCTTTTTAACTAAATGTTCGCACAGCATGAAGCCTCCCTTTTAATGAAATGTCCACAGCAGAGCCTCCCGTTTAATGAAATGTCCATAGCAGAGCTCCCTTTTTAAAAATTGATGTCCACAAGCAGAGCCTCCTTTACAGAATGGTCCCCAGCAGGACGCCCTTTTTGTGTAAGAAATGTCCACAGCAGAGCCCCGGTTTACATAAATGTCGCACAGAAGAGCCCCCCCCTGTACAGAAATGCCCACAGCACACCGCCCCCTTTTAGTGAATGTCCCACATCAGCCTCCCCTTACAGAAATGCCCACCGCTGATGCCACCCTTTACAAAATGTCCATAGCAGAGCCTCCTTTCAGAATGTCCACAGCTGATGCCATTTTACAGAAATGTCTATAGCAAGCCCCCTTTACAGAATGTCCCAGCAGAGCCCCTTTTAATGAGAATGGGCCACACATAGGCCCCCCTTGACAGGTAATGGTCCCAAGCAGAGCCGGAGTCCCTTTACATAAAATGTCCCACAGAAGAGTCCCAATTACAGAAATGTTCCACAGCACTGTCCTCCCTTTAACAGAATTTCCACACAAGCCCCCTTAAAAAATGGTCCCACAGCAAAGCCCCCTTTTAACAGAATGGGGTCCACACGCACACCCCTTTTTTATTAATGGCCGACCGCAGAGCCCCCCTTTAAGAAATTCCCAAACACAGAGCCCCCTTTTACTAAAAATGTCCATTAGCAGAACCCTCTTTACAGAATGTCCACAGTTTCGGATGGGACGCGGCCCTTAACAAAATGCCCAAATCTGATGCCCCGCTTTTGACTGAAATGTCCACAGCAGAAGCCCCCCCCTTTTACAGAAAGGTCCATAAAAAGAACCCTTTTAACAGAAATGTCCACAGCAAGCCCCCTTTAAATGAAATGTCGCACAACAATCCCCCCTTTTACCGAAATGTCCACAGCACACCCTTTTTTTATTAAATGTCCACAGCAGAGCCCCCTTTACTTAACAGAAATTTCCACAAACAAGCCCCCCGTTACAAAAATGTTCCATAGCAGAGCCCTCTTTACAGAAAGTCCAATATAGAGAGCCCCCCTTTACCACGAAGGCCCATACTGATTCCCCCCTTTTTTACTGAAATGTCCACAGCATAGAGCCTCCCTTTTAAATGAAATGTCCACAGCGAGGCTCCCTTTTTATGAAATGTCCATAGCAAGCCCCCGCTTTACATGAAATATCCCCACAGCAGAGGCCTCCCTTTATACCGAAATGTCCACGCAGACCCCCTTGTATTAAATGTCCCACAGCAAGCGCCCGTTTACAGAATTCACAGCAGAGCCCCCCCCTTACAGCAATGCCCACAGCACAGCCCCTTTAATGAAGTCCACTAGCGAGCAATAGCCCCCTTAACAGAATGCCTCCACCGCTGATGCCCCCTTTTACAGAATGTCCATATCAGAGCCCCCTTCTACTGAAATGTCCACGAGCTGATGCCCCCCCTTTTTACAGACATGTCCACAGCAGACCCCCCCTTTAAACAGAAATGTCCCAGCCGACCCCCTTAACAGAAATGTCCACAAGTACAGAGTCCTCCCTTTTACAGAAATTTTCCACAGCAGACCCCCCTAACAAAATGTCCACAAGCAGAGCCCCCTTTTAACAGTAAATGTCCACAGCAAGCCCCACTTTACAAAATTCCACAGCAGAACCCCCTTTACAAAAATGTCCACAGCCGAGCCCCCTTTACATTGTTGTCCACGCAGATCCCTTTTAATTAATGTCGCACATGCAGAGCCCCTGTCCGAAATTTCCACAACATAGAGCCCCCTATTTATTACGAAATTCCATACAAGCCCTCTTTCAGAAATGTCCACAGTAGAGCCCCCTGTTACAGACTGCCCACATATGGATGCCCCATTTTTACTGAAATGTCCACATCAAGAGCCCCCCTGTTTACAGAAATCTCCCATAAAAGAGCCCCGTGTTACAGAATTTCCACCGCAGAGCCCCCTTTTATGAAATGTCCACAGCAGAGCCTCCCTTTACAGAAATGTCCACCGCAAGAGCCTCCTTTACAGAAATGTCCACATCAGACCCCCTTTACATAAAGGTTCCACAGTAGAGCCCCGTGTACTGAAATGTCCACTGCAGAGCCCCCGGTTTACAGAAATTTCCACAGCATAGCCCCCCACCCCCCCCCCCGGTAACAGAACTCCCACAGCACAGCACAGCCCCTTTTAAGGAATGTTCCACGCAGGAGCCCCCCCTTAACAGAATCCCACAGCTGATTCCCCCTTACAGAAATGTCCAGAGCAAAGCCCCCTTTTATGAAATGTCCAAGCAGAGCCCCCTTGTAATGAAAATGTCCACCGGCAGAGCCCTGGGCTACAGAAATGTCCCCACTAGCAACAGCCCCCTTACTTAACAGAAATTCCCCATCAACCCCCTGTACAGACATTGCCCACAGCAAGCCCCCTTTACAGAAATGTCCATAGAGAGCGCCCCCCTTACAGAAGTGTCCACAGCGATGCCCCCTTTTACAGAAATTCCCTAGCAGAGCCGCCTTTTGAATAAAATGTCAACCCAGAGCCTCTCTTTAGAAAATATCCCACGAGCTCGTTTAATAAATGCCACCGCAGACCCCCCTTTTAATTAAGATTGTCAACAGCAGAGCCCCCTTTTACATAATTTCCACCGCAGAGCGCCCCTGTAACAGAATGTCCACAGAGGAGCCCGCCCTTTTAATGACAGGGTCCCAGCAGGTCCACTTTTGGATTCACCATTACTCCTAGGATCTGTGTTCTTGGGAATAAATGTTTTTTTTCCCTTTATTACCAAATGGTGAGGACCGGAGCCCAAAGCCGCAGTGTAGCAAACTCCCTTTGATGTCCAGTGCAGTGGCAAAAAGGGGCTCACGAGGCAGCAGCGGCTCAGTGCAAGTGTTGGCGGTAAAATGACCACCTCGCCGTGTGTCAGTTTGTTGTAAAGACACCCAAGAGCTGACTTGGGTAGATTCGTCTCTGCGTGAGAAAGTGAATGTGGCCAGGGAGCTACCTTGGAGCATGGCCCTGGCACAACACATGCAGCCGTCACACTCCATCCAGTGGCCTGGGAGAAAACCGTTGCAACAGATTTGGAGGGTCATCCTTCATGCTAAGCCAACGCAGCCCTCTGGGCCCCACATTCCATTTCAACAGCAAGTCAATGCTCCAGCACCTCTGCGAGGGATCTTGATCTCCCCGGTCCAGTTCTTTTCTTATGCTGGCTGTACCTCCTGCTGTATCTGAAGCTTCGAAGAGGATGATAGAAAGGGGGCGAAAGGAAGGAGAGGGTTCCTCCCTGTACTCATGGGCCAGCAACCATTGAGGCAAGGCGATTACAACAAGGAGACAACTCTATGCGTCCACCATCCTAAGGTGCAGAATGCTGACCGTGCTCTTGGTCGAAGTTGTTGTGCTGTAGTCTCTCCCTTTCGGCAAGTTGTGGCCAATGCCCTTCAGAGAACTAATGGCTTGGCCTAACCGAGGGGAGAGTTCCTATCTGCAATTTTTTTTCCATAAATGCGTGTGCCAGCCCTCACAAATATGTGAACAGAAGGTGGGGGGCAGTACGCTCGGGGAGAGCTTAGTCGAAGGTTTAACTGTGCAACGCAAAGGTGTAACGGGAAGAAGGATATGGCAATATGTAGGTCGAAGGAACGAGTGATCACAAATGAGTAGTAAGGAGCTGACAAACAAGAACTGAATAATGGGCGTGTGTGACTCCAAGGAGCTGTGTAGTCAATATTGTTCGACGATATTCTAACCATGGGCCCATATCTTGGCTTTAATCATCTGTATGTTTACATATCACGAACCGACACGCAAAGCAGCTGCGAAGCGGTGACAAGACTATGAGCTTACGCTAATATTGTAGTCAAATTGTGTACTATCTTCCAGATAGCAAACACGTACTGAGATGCGAGGTCATGGATCTATCTGATCGTCTTCTCGATGCCTCCTACGCAGCGTTGGACGTTCAAGATGTGATGACAGGGCACTTACATCCGGAAAATCGACGTGGGGTCTGAAAATCGCTGGCATGACGAACATTAAGCGCATCCCCCCCGCAGCTACCCCATTTCGTAAGCCTTTCCTGGCAGACCACTAAGGGAGAGGCAAAAGAAAACACGCCGTACAAAGTTGCGTGCTAGAACACATAACAGTGACGCACAACTTTTGTGTCAGTGTGCACTAGTGTGGTGTCATCGTGCAGCGGCGATCTCAGTGACAGCACGTGGTTGGGGCCGATTGTGTGGCTATAGCGTAGGATGTGCCAACAGGGCACTGGAACAGCGGGCTCCGCGCCGGAAAAGAGAAATCAATTGTGGCTTTCTCCACACGCATCTAAAAAAATCGGAACCATGGTGACAGACAATGGAGGAACATGGGTCCTGCGCTGCAACCGGTGATGGATGGTCCATGCGCCCTGCAATGGCGCACTGTTCATCTGGTAGTCAACAAGTTCCTGAAGTGTCCTCACCTCATCTGCAAGAAATTCTAAAATGGCCAAGAACAGTGCAGGCACTTCAGTCATTCTTACCAACAAGCCACCTCCTTGAGTTGCAGCGTCAGAACGTTTCCCCCACATGTCTGCTTGCAAACGTTTTCCCAATTCCACCCGTTGAAATCCCAGCCTCCATATGTAAAGACCACCTGTAATGAACAGAGAAACCATTAATGTTTTTCTTAGTACTTCGCCCCTTGTGTAACTTTGATGTCATCCACTGGCAGCTCATGCGTGACAAACCTGCCCGTTTGTTCAGGCCTTTTGAGAAGAGGCCACTTTATTTTTCGTCTCAGGACGCGGGATGAATAACGTCATTCACTGCTTCATTGGTCCTGGCACTCATGCTGCAAATCTGTCTGGTCCGGCGCCTGGAGAGTGAGACTACATCTCATGGCCACATGATTCCCGGTGGGCTGAACTGGAGGAGGAGACAGTGGAAGGACAGTTGGAACATCCAGAGGAGGTTAAGACGAGGCAAGATGACCTAAAGCCCCAGTGCCGTATACTGTGGAGATGGAGGCCAGGTCCTTCAGATCACTTTGCGCCGAGGCCCGCAGCATGCTGCTTTGCTAAACTAGTCCAAAGCCAATAGTCACATCACCATAGGGCGGATATTTGGCTCTTCTACTCCACCGTTCCAAAATGGGTGACTTTTTTTTCCAGCTTACCAGTAAGGGATGAACCTGGTGTAACTATAGAGAAATATTGTTTCAGACAGGTTGGTGCTGTCCTTATTTTCAACATTTTCCTACTCTGAAGGGTTGTCATGACTTGAACCCAACTCCACTGTTCCAGGCTGCATGCTTCACCAACTGAGCCAAGCAACAGCTTGACAGCTCCAGTGCTGAACCGTGGCCTAGTTTTGACTTTCCTGTTCCTATCCTGTTTCCCGTGGCCTTGCTCCACCACCCCCCCCTTCCTAGATTGGCCTTCTATTTACACCAGCCTTTCCTATTACATCCTTGCTAAGATTTTTGGTGCTCTTTCCACCGGTAGTCTAGCTTGTCTCCTTCTCTCCTGTTGATTGCGATCGTTTGTGGCTAACGCTCCGCTTCCTCCAGACTCATTTCTTTCTCCTGCATCTCAGTAAGTTCCACCGCTAGACTCCAACACCATACCCAGATCATTACAGGGGATTCCTTGTCAGTCATTGCTCGCCTACTACTGTCACGGCTGCTGTGGGAGCTGGGGGTAGTAGCAATAGCAGCTCCATAGCAGAAGCTTAAGTCCGTATCCTTATAGCAAGCTTCCTCCTTCTCCCGCCTATTGAGTAGGATAGCGTCACCAGCAGCAGCAGGACATGAAGCAGCTCCTGTACGTCGCAGGTGGTGGCAACTACTGGGCATGCCAACTTGATCATGGCTGGAACTTGCGAGTTTGGCAGTTGAAGCTGTCCTGCCCGCCAGTAGTGTGGTCTCAAGCGTGTTCAGTGCGGCGGGACATCATTACCCCAGGAAGAACCCCCGCTTGTCCACCTCATAATGTGGATAGACGACCTTTGTCAAGATTAATCAGGCTTGGCTTGGCCAGGATTACACTCACCAAGCGCCTAATCATCAGATTAGATCAGCCATGGACGCCTCCTCCAAACATTGGAAAAATGAAGTCTTTGGGCTCCTGCTGCTAGCCAGCCACCCTCCACAGTCTTATCATTGTGCCGTCACTTTGGGCCTACCATGTTTTCCGCCAACCCCTTTTTGTCATTGTGCCACGCTGTAGCCTACTCATGCTGCTTGCCTGCACTGACCGCTGTCTCACGTGAACCCTGTGATTTCCATAATGCTGTTTCACCCTCCATCGCTCTATTGGCGTTGGTTGCCACTATGTTTGGTTTCCCTTCATCATCTGTCAGAAGATGAAGCTCAGGATTGAGCAAAAGCAGGAGTGGATACGAACACAGAGACATCAAGTATCCCATCCCATTTTCTGCTCATCTCTGGAATCCATATTCTGATCCACTCCTGTTTGTTTTTGGCTTTCAGCAATACGGATGGATTAGTGAAAGAGGACCCTGACGGTTAAAAGAAGGGGGCAAAATGATCATGACGTCAATGCAAATTATGCGGACACCGTCCTGCACTCTTAAGGATGGTTTCTACATGTTATCCGCGTGTAACAGAACAGTTCTGTAGTAATATATAGAATCATCCTGATGTCAGTGTATAGAGTGCCTTGTGAGTTAATAGTGGGTCTGGCCCTCAGCTTCGGTCCTTTCGGCTGGCACAGACGTTACTTGTCGGGCGCGTTCCGCTTTCGCTTTTTGGGGAAGTTGGCCTCTGTCGTGCACTGGAAGTGAATACTGAAGCGATTCTAAGAGCGGCGGCGTCATGTGCGTTTCATACAAACACAGTTTCGTCTGAAAACCAAACCACGTCTCCTATGCATCTTTAAGCATGCACAGTGTTTTACCAACACCCTACAGCTCTCTGCAGTCAGAAATACCTGTTTTTTAACATGATTCGTCAGAATTCATTGATTCGAATCCAATTTTTTTTGAAACATGTAGCATCGAATTTCAACATTTTGCCCATCTCTCCTTAACCCCCGGCTCCACCCTAGAGGGGTTGTTCTTGGTCAGACGTGTCCCGGCCAACACACTAGAGGGGTATGTTCTGGGCTAGACTTACCCAGCTCCACACTCTAGGGGTTTCTGGGTCATATTGTAACCCGGCTCCAGCCCTAGCAGGGGTTATTCTAGGCCATATTGTATCCGTCCCCCACTTAGGGTATGTTCTGGGCTAGACTGTAAACCCGGCTCCCACACTCTAGTGTATGTTCTGGTCAGAACTGTACCCGGCTTCACACTAGAGATATGTGCTGGGCCATATTTTAATCCGGCTCTGACTAAGAGGGTATGTTCTGCTGGGTCCAGACAGCCGTCACCTGGTGACATGGGAGGACTTGCCAATATGGCCCCTTGTTTTCCAGAGTCTATCGGTGGATGTGGAGGTGACGGGTAACGGGATCATTTTGTAATTCCTGGATTTCAATGCCTTGTTGTTACAAATTGGATGCTGCTCTCCCTGCGGCATGGACCAGGGGGCCACCTGTAGGATGGGTGAAGGCGCCATGTTAAGCTTTACAAAAGGGATCTCCACCACCAATCATATGGTGATATCCCAGAAACCTGCGGGTACCGCACCACAAGGCGAAAGGACCGGCAAGACTCATCTCTCCCCATCGTAGACTGACAATTGAGGCTATTCAGATCTGTGTGGATGAGCTCGTAGTCATCAAAATATCTGTCACATACACGATCCTAAATGTAAGCAGATTAGAGATCATTGTCTGATCACCGACTGCAGCTAATTAATTCCTAGGAGCCGCTGGCTATTCTTCTTATTTGCTCTCGTCTTTGTAATTACTTCTGAAATGGGAAATGTTCATCCTCCGGTGACAGACGCAATTCACAATTATAACAAGATGCTATTTGATTCCTCCTCGTATGGACATGATCCCGAGTCCTTGAGCCGGTTCTCTGTCCGTCGATGTGGACCTACCCTAAAACCCTAAGCCTTCTGTCTCATCCCTCCAGAATCAGATAGACCCCAACCTGCAGGGATCAAAATACAAAATGGAGACTAATGGACCAAAACTCTGATCAAAAACGAACAGGTCAGACTTTCCTGTGTCCGGGAAACCACAGATGGCCCTGAAACTGTTTTGGCTTCACTCCCTGACGCAATTACCCTTCCCCTGCCGGTGCTAGGTCCTTTCCATGCCGTCCGTGCCAGGACTTATAATGATGTAGTGGGGAAATCAGCTCCCTCCAATACCAAGCGGTCCCCAGTAATGGGTGATTAGTGATCATTGTCATCAGTATGCAGCAGTACATCACAGAGGAAGATAGAAAAGGAGAGCTCCCTGGGGACCGGGTAAAGGTGTAGGGGGTTTTATAATTTTTTTTTAAAAATATTTAAACAAGGAAAGGAGGAGCTGTAGGGGGCCACAATATTAGGATGGATGATAGTTCCAATATGATTAGGAGATGATAGGTCACAATTGAGGTGTAAGATGAGAGTGCCACAATATGAGGGGGAGATAGAAGGCCACAATATGAGTAGAGATGAAAGGCCACCATAGAGAGGAGATGAATAGGTCACACGAATCTGAGGGGGGTATGACAGGGCCCACAATCTGAGGGGAGATGAAGGCCACAATAATGAGGGGGAGTGAGAGCCACAATATAGATGAGATTACAAGGTCATAATTGAGGAAAGGAAGATAGAATCACAATAAGAGGAGGGAGATGATAGGCCACAAATATGAGGAGGAGATGTAGAGGGTCACAATATGAGGATGAATGAGAGGTCAATAATGCGGAGGAGAGGAGAGTCCACAATATGAGGAAGGAGATGATAGGTCACAATATGAGGAGGAGATGAGATGTCACCATTGAGGAGGAGATGAGAGGCCACACTATGAGGTGGAGATGAGAGGGCCACATATTAGGGGAGATGAAGGCCACAATAATGAGGGGGAGAAGATGCCACACTTTAGGGGGAGATAGATGGCCACAAATGAGGTGGAGATGAGAGGCCACAATATGAAGGGGAGATGGAGGCCAAATGAGGGGAATGATAGGCCCCAAGATGAGGGGGAGATGAGAGGCCACAATATGGGGGGAGATGAGAGGCCACAATATAGGGGGAGGGGGAGATGAGAGGCCACAATATGAGGAGGGATGAGAGTTCACAATATTAGGGGGGATGAGAGGTTCACAATATGAGGGGGGATGAGAGCCAAAATATTAGGGGGAGATTGAGAAGGCCCCAATATGAGGGTAGATTAGATCCACAATATGAGGAGGATATGATAGGTCACAATTATGAGGAGGGATGAGAGTGTCACATATGAGGAGAGATGAGAGTTCACATATTAGGAGAGATGAGAGGTCACAATATTATAGGAGATAGAGGTCACAATATGAGGAGGATATGATAGGTCACAATAGAGTGAGATGAGAGGTCACAATATGAGTAGGAGATTGAGGTCACAATATGAGGATGAGATGAAGGTCACAATATGAGGAGGTAAGGGAGGTCACAATATGAGTATGAGATGAGAGGTCACAATATTGAGGAGAGAGTGAGATGTCACATAATGATTATGAGATGAAGGTCACAATATGAGGAGGAGATTATAGGTCACAAGATTAGGAGGATATGAGATGTCACAATATGGGGGATATTAGATGTCACAATATGAGGGAGATGTGGGAGGCCACAAATATGAGGTGAGATGTGATGCCACACATATGGGGGAGATGTGATGGCCACAATTTAGGGGGGAGATGAGAGGCAAATATGATGGGAATAGAGGCCACAATTGATGGGAGATGCGAGGGCCACAATAATGAGGGGAGATGATATGCCACAATATTAGCGGGAATGAAGTCCACAATATGAAGGGGAGATGAAGAGGCCACAATATGAGGGTAGATGAGAGGCCACAATATAGGGGAGATTAGAGGCACAATAATTGAGGGGTTATGAGAGGCCACAAATGAGGGGGAGATGAGGGCCACAATATTATTGGGGATTAGAGCCACAATTGAGGGGAGATTAGAGAGTGCCACATCTATGAGTGGGAGGATCAGGGCCACAATATGAGGGGAGATGAGAGTCACAATATGAGGAGGGAATTAGGGCCACACTCGATGGGGAGATTAGAAGGCCAACAATATGAGGGGATTTGAGAGGCACAATAGAGGGGATATGAGAGGCCACCATATGAGGGGAGCAATTAGAGTCCCCAATATAGGGGGAGATGAGAGCCCAATATGAGGGGGAGATGAGAGGCCACAATATGAGGTGAGATGAGAGTCCACAATATCCCTACTGGCCTTGGGCAAGACCCCCATGTGAGCTAGCATAGACACATAGCAAAGGACCTCACAGGCAAAAACTGTCTGTAAAGCTGCCCTGGCTGCCTATCTGTAGATCCTTGATGGCCCATGTCAGTTCTTGTTAGTAGAGAAACCTTTAAAGTCTTAAAGTTCTTATGAGATGGATTTCTTTCTAAAAGTCTTGAATTACCTCTGTGGTGCGGTGACATTACGGACCCCTTAAAGGGGTTGTCCAACTTCCTTAAAAACTCTAGGTAGTCTGTGACGAGCGGTGATGTAATAATCATTTGTCTATATTGCTGTTATCCTGCTGGACATTGTCTGTAATGTTAGGTGATGTGGGGATCAGTGTGTATTATGCTGTGAATTGAGCTTTCTATCCATGGTAACCCTATAAGTATGTTGCCTCCTGCCCGACCTTCAGGTAAGTTATCAGTAGGTGGCTTGACTGCGGTTTATCTTCCAGATTCCAGCGGCCATGAGTAAGAGCGGTCTGCGTTCCGGACATGCCGGCGACCTGGTGCACCACATGCCCTATGTCTGACAAAGAACTTTTAACGACGGGTCTTGAATAAAGTCGGATGTTTTTGGGATCCGTATTATTTTTCTCTGTTGTTGCCCCTGGTCCAAGTGAAAGATTTTCAGCACATATTCTGACGCGTCTCTGCATACTGGTTTTTGGAGTTTGATTATCTACTATATAATCCTTCACTTACCTCCTCCGGTGCTCCCGGTGTCCCTGGGTGACGTGCTCCTTTATAGGCTAAAGATCCTTTTGAAGTTCTTATGAGAGTTTGGGCTCCAGTCCGTCTGATAGAGGCGTGAACACTGATTTTCCCTAGTGCTGAGGCTCCTCTTGGGCAGATATTCACACTATCCAGATTGTAACTAAGATAGAGGTCACAGTAGATAGGATAAGGCTGGGGGGCACTTACATTCTGTGTAGGACGGGATGCACATGTGCAACATCCCCCACCGGGGCCTTTTCTTGGGGCCTGGAGGCAGCCGGGGCCCAGAATACCGGAGTGGCTGGCGGTTGCGGCCTAGGCACGCTGATGTCACGGTGCTTGGTATGGGGACCGGAGGACTGTCCTACAGCCTGGCAGCTCTCCAGCAGGTGGTGTGTGCAAGAAATGATGTAGAGGGAGAGGCTGAGGTACTGATTCTCCCTGGTGCAGCCCTTAGAGTCAGTATTGTGTGTCCCTGGATGATGGATGGGGCGCCCTTGATGTTATAGCCATATCCAGGGATCAGCGGGAGGCAACGTTGTGCAAAAAATAACTTACAGTTCTTTATTTGAACCAACAGCGACAGCAGGTAACATGCCCAACGATTCCTTACAGAGGTAGGATACTGGGAATGCTCTTGGAGAGGGAACCTCAGGAGTCTGTTCACCGGCCTGGATGCAGGGGCAGGCTGGGATGGAGCTGTGTCCAATATAGGAAGCTTCAGCTTGTATCCTGGAATGGTTCAGTGTTAGCCCTGAAGGTGGACTGACACTCTATGGAGCTGCTGAGGCCTAGGAGGCCTGTGGTCACAGCTCGAGCTCTGAGGTCTC